>JAQZBX010030315.1:0-20851 GCA_029593785.1 Cabassous unicinctus | reverse complement strand
CTCCGTGAGAGCAGGGTTTTTTGTCTTTTAGTTTTTGCTACACCCTTAGTGCCTGGAATAGAGTAGGTACCCAACAAATATTTGCTGAATAATGAGTGAATCCCCATTTTACAGCTAGGGAAACAGAGGCTAATGATAAGCCATCTGCCTAAGGTCACAGGTAAAGACAGAGGTAATGGCAAATGAGATTTCAAACAAAATCTAATATCACCCCTTTAGAGAAATGCTTCCTCTTCCACACAGTACACACAGGAACCCCCCGCTCCCCCCAGAGGTCTACCCCAGCTCATCTGTTCACTTAGCTCCCGTTCGGGCCAACTGCTGAAGGGCACACGTTTGGTACGCAGCCCCTCCCTGCAGGTCCTTCCACTGGCAGTTTCCACTAGTATTTGGTGACCAGCCCTGCCCAGTCCTCATTCCTCATGCTACAGCCCCCGGCCCCCCAATGAACTGTTAATTATAACCACCACAAAGTCTACACCCGTCCGGGAGAGAGGCTGTTTGGCAGCAGCTGTGAAAGCTGAACTAAGTTATTTGGAGATTAATCCGCTGCTGAATGTAGTCTTACAAGTATGGCTTTGGGGGGAAAAAAAGATAAAAGGAACCAATGCTGTTTATATAAATGTGAACTTATATACAGCACACCCACAAGTACACTGACTGAAAGGTAAAATATGATCATTGAAGGGCAAGAAGGACTGAGAACTGCAATGTAAAACATTAAGAAATACGTCCTGGCTTTCTGTGTTCTGCGGGGATACAAGATGCTCTGAGCCAAGGCGAGGGGGAAAGAAGAGAGATAGCAAATTGAAATATCTTTAGGTAGACTTGAGCGCAGCTTCAGAGATTATAATTCAGATCAAGGCTAGAGCTCCATTTCAACATTCCTTAACAGCTAGCAATATTACAAAGGCCTGCAAATTGGGAGGTACGTCTGATGGGAAGGGATGCTTATCTGATCTCAGCCCATCTTTCTTCATGTTTCAATCCCAGAACAGCTGCCCTGCTCTTGGTGAGAAACTAGGCAGTGGCAGCACAAAACACAACAAGCGGAAAGCCCCGCTGCTGGGACCCAGCGGAGGCCGCCTTGTCCTGTGGCATGCGTCCATGCGGGTGGGTGGGGCAGACGCCCGCTGCGCGTGGGATGCCCAGGTGGTTGCCGGCAGGCAGTTGCCATGCCCCACAACAGGGCAGGGGTCACTTGTACCCTGGTGGTTCTGGAAGGCGATGGGGAGGTCCAGGATAGAGAGAGACGATGGAGGCCAGGGAAGGCGGTGGCGCAAAAGGGGCACAGCTGCTTCTCCCCACCCCTCAGCCAAGCAGGTTTCCTGCAGCTGGGGGTGGAATGGGCCGGGGGAGGTATGCTTCTCCTCCATTCACCTTCCATTCATTCAAATATTACTAGAGCATGCATGTGTGGGTCAGACACACTTGGGTGGGACTTCCAGCCCCCTCATGTCCCGGCTGGGAGACTTATGGGGAGCCCCTTGACTTGGCCAAGCTCCAGCATCCTCCTCTGTACAGTGGGGATGACGGGGGGGCCCCGTGCCTAGGGCTGCTGCAAGGACACCGTGGTACATGGAGAGGCCCCTGGCCTGGGGCAGAGTAAGCGCTCCATCAACCAGAGACGTTAGGATGGGGAGGACAGTCAGACAGAAGCTGGTGCCTTTCAGGGACACTTGGGCCCCTCTCCCCCAATGTCTGTGTGATTGTTGTTGAGCAGAAAAGGCTTGTACACAAGCAAGCAGAGTAAGTGCCAAAAGTGGAGAGTTCCCAAAGAGAGGGACAGGGAAAGTCCCATGGGGACTGGAGGAGAAAGAGGGAACACTGGACCGAGAATTATTCTCCTAAAGAGCTCATAACCGCCTCGAGGTCACAGACACAGTTGCTGGGGTCCAATCATCAGGCCGGCGAGGCAGCCTTTTGGGGGGCTCAAACACACAAAAGTGCTCTGAGCGGGCCTCCGAGGGAGCGGCCGCTTCCGCTGTCATGCTTCTTGGGAAGATGGTCTCTGTGGGTCAGAGCAGAGTGGGCAGCAGAGCGAAGGGATGTGGGGCTAGGGGTGGGACACACACCGCAGGGACCCTGGACAACCTGCTGCCCTGCGCTGCTGGGAGGAAAACGGCTGAGTGGGCATGGAAGCAGGCTCCCACTCATCTCCAGTGTCTTGGGGCCTCAGCCTTTTCCCACAGACCGGCTCCCTGAGTGTGTTCTGAGGAGTTCTGTGAGGTGTCCTCCCCAAAAGAAGCCCCAGGACCAGGTAGGGAGATACACTGGCGCCGTGCATCACACCGGATTTCCCTGTGGGTGCCTCGCAGTGCCCGTTCACATATCAAAAGCAATCTGTTTCACTTCGTTTAGCTCAAACTTCTCCAACCCTGGAATGTTTTTTTTCATAATGGCTGTGTCTCAGCCTCTCATTTCACGTGTAGAGGCGAGCCTCCGGGAGCAGAAGGGACTTTGCTAAGGCCGCCCAGCCAGTCAGGGGCAGAGCGGAACCTGGGGAGTCTTACTCTAGTGAACAGTCCGCTGCCTTCTTTCTCATCCCCCCGTGGAGCCAGGGCACCCCGTCATGTGCCACTGCTCCTTCGAGTAGGTGGTGACAATGCTGACACTTCTGTCAAGCAGAAGTCATTCAAGGTGACTGCCTTTTAACATGTTACTAAAAACAAACTGTAAAAACCCTCTCTGAAATGTCTGATGGGGAACAGATTTTAAGTCCAAGTTGCTGGAAGACATGCAGGTGGGAGGCAGAGAAAGCAGGCAGGGGGAGAACAGAAGCCTGGCGTCCCAGGTCCCGGGCTGGCTGAGGTGGCTGGCCACAGGCATTGACTTTCCGAGGCACAGTTTCCTTGTGAAACAATCAAGGCCCAAGTCAAATCCAGCCTACCCTGACTCGCCTAGGCAGCACTGAAATGCCAGCCTCCTTGTTTCCCCACAGTCCTGTGCCCCTCTCCCTCGAGGCCTTGATGGAGTCTTGCACTGCTTGGAGGGCGGGGGCCTGTGGGCACCGACCTGCACGCCGTAGGCCTTGGCCGGAGGCTGGGCCTCTGCTTGGCCTCCACTGTGCACAGGGAACTGACGGATGACTCCTCTAGAACCAAAACCTCGCTGTGCTCACACAGTCAGAGATTCGATTCCTCTCCAGAAAAGATCAGCCATGGGACTTTTAAGGCTTACATTTAAACTGTTTACTTGTTCGTGACTGTGTGTTTCCCCCGAGAGAAAGATCATCTGGAGGCCACGTGGTCCAGTGGAAAGGAGATTTAGTGGAAGCCTTGCATCCAGGTTCTAGGCCTCAGGCCTCGGCTGTGGATCTTGGGCCGGACTTGCTGAGCCTTGGTCACCCCTTTTGGGTCTGGAAGGGGTTGAAGATCTGGATTCTTCCCAGCCCTGGCTTTGATTTGGGGCTTAGTCTCCCCTATTCTCTAACACCCCATACAGTTTTCTAAGGGGTGTTATGTTGGTAAGAAGAGACAAACAAGTATTTTTCTATGAAAATCTTACAGTCAGAGAAACAGGGGGTCATCCATTACCTTCTAATGGTTTTAATGCAGACTCGATCTGCCACGCATGAACTTGTACCACATGAAGATTTTCATACCTATCAAAGACACAGAACTTTCACAGATTGCATAAAAGTGAAAATCACAGCACCTCCAAACTCTTGCATTTCATTTTACCCAGCCTTGCGGATGAGCTTCAAAGCCTGTTTGGTCAGCAAACATTTCTGCTGGCCTGGAAAAGCTCTGCAGTAATTCCCAATCCCTACCAGCACTGTCACACCACAAACATGAGGCGAGGATAAGCCCTTTTCCATTCCTGTGAACGTTTCAGGGCCTGATGCCTGCCTTCTTTCAGAGTCCATGGGTCTCTGCTAATTTGTATGACAGCTTCAATGTAAATAGGACACATCTGCATGGGTTAAAAAAATAGCCACTCATTGTAAAGGGCAGAGTACCGTGTTTATTTATCATCTACCACTGGAAATCAGGTTCTGTTTCTGGTCTAGAACAGCCGATGGTTTGCGACAACCTCCGAGGCATTGTGGAATAGTTTTTGTTGACTTTTAACTTCACCAATTATTTTACACTCACTTTCTTTTCGATTATTCTTTCCCAACTAAGTGGCTGAGAGAAGATAGGGAGCACCTATAAAGTGGATATTTTACAGACCAGGTTCCTAAGGCATCCACACCTGAGGAGATTTGTCCTAATTTGCTCTTCTTCTTTGTACTACTTATCACTACCGTTTGCTGTACGTGTCTTCAGAACCAGGTAGGCACTTCGTTCCATTCTCTCGTTGAACCCTCACGACAACCTTAGGGAGGGTGTGTTATCATGCTTTGAGAAGTGAGGAAACTGAGGCACAGAGGGCTTTAAGTGCACTGACCAAGACTGGGGTGGTGGTGGAAAGTATCAGAACTGCCATGGGAGTGCCACAGCCGTGTATTCTTAACCATCTCTTGTATCTTGCAGTAGCCTCACACTTAGACACTGAGCTGGGCTGCCAGCCAAGGAGTACACACACCCGCCTAAAATTAAGTCTTGGCAGGTGCGTGAAGGAATTCCTTCAAAAAAAGTAACTCACGTATAGGAATGACATCCTTAGCTTTGCTCAGACAGCCCATTATCTCTCTTGGATTTTATTACACTTTACAAATAAATACATATATTGCACATATGTATATACATATTCAAAATAACCACTTCTGTAATTATTTTTTCATGAATTTTTCCATTGCTCACTTTGATTCTATTGAATTCAACAGGTAAGATAATAAATTACTCCTACTAGCAATAGTGATACTAGCAGCAGCTGCTAACCATAGGCTAGCAATTTGGGAAGCAATTTGAAAGGTCACCTTGCAAAATGTATTGTAATTTATTGAAAAAAAATTATAATCTGTCAAAAGAGCACCATGAAGCAATGAAAAAGTTATACTGATGCGGAAAGATATCCACAGTACATGGTGCAAACAGGAATTACAGAATTGGTATAATACGAGTTCATTTCTTGTTTAAAAAAAGTGTGTGTGTGTGTGTGTGTGTGTGTGTAAACCTAGAAAAACTGGAAGGACACAGAGGGAGTAGATTTGGGAATGTTGAAGGGGGAACTTTTACTTTTCCCTTTATGAATCTCCAGTCTGTTTTACTTTTTATGAGCATGTATTTTAAATTTAAAAAGCAATAAAGATGACATTTAAAAGCTCTCCCAGCCAGCCAGCACAGGCAGCCCGTTGGTGAGCTCTACGTGGTGATTTCTGCCGTCGAGGCTGTATCTGCTGTCCTGGAGTATCTACCTGCTGGCCCTGGTTTTGTCTGGAATGCCTGCTCCAACTTAGGGCTGGTTAAATCAGGTAAAGCATGCCCAGCAGCTTTGTGGTTCTACATTATCCAAGTCCCTTCCTCTTCCTCCTCTTTCCCTTCCTGGTTCCATATACCCATGGCCTTGTCCTTTACACCCAGAAAGGCCAAGGTAGCTGGGAACAGCTTGCACCCCAGGCAAGGGTGCTGAACTTGATGAGAAAAGCTTGCTCCAAACCCAGCTGGTGGAGGGGAGATCAAAAGAACACCCAGGTCCAAGCTCCTTAGCCAAGCAGCCCTCCAAGCTCAATTCCTCCCTTGTCCCTAGCCGGACCAGCTGGGCCCCACACGCTACGCATGCAGACTGGCGAGCCATGTTGCCTTGCTTGCTTGGAGCTGCAGAAGGCATGATGCGTGGCCTATCTGCAGGACGTGCAGCAGTGGCTGGGTGGCAGCACCTGCCAATCAAATGGCTTTTCCACATGAGCCTTCTTCCCACGAGCTTTGGGAATGTGGTTTCCGATCTGACTTTCATGTTTCAGGGTTGAAGTTTCAAGGATGCATCTGGACAAAATATGCTTTCCATGAACGCCAACAATTTATTTATTTATTGCTTTTGACATTGTACTTGGCAGCTAAGGAGATATAAAACAATTTGAACCGCTCTGTGGAAAACAGTTGCAGAGTTGCCACTGGAGACACCGGTGGAAGATAATGGAGGAGCAGGGAATCTCACAGATATCGCTATAATTGACAGGCAGAGCCTCAGGAGGCAAGCGTGGTAAGCAGACATTCCTACTAGGAGCTCCCATCTCTTTGGCACAGGAAGGAGACGAGAGGGATGTGTTGGAAGTCTCATCTGATGGGACAAATGAGGCCAGTGTGAAGACCTTTGTCATCCACCCCAGACTAGATGGAATGCTTTGAAGGTTCTCTTTTAGACTCTTTTATGCCACGGCTGCTGCTGACTCTGCTATCTTCTGCCCCTCTCTCAGTAACACTGTCAGGACTCACCCACATCCTACAGGGCTGAAAGCCTGACCTCCCACTGCCAAGCCTTGCATTCCTTTGCTGAAAGGCTTCCCTGGCCTCCAAACCCCACTCTGCACAGGCTTGCAGGGTACTGATGCCCCTGGGAGCCGTCCTTAGCCAGTGGCTGGCAGGAGTGAGGGCATCAACCCCGCAGCTCCCTCACCCCCGGGGGCAAAGGCTCCAAAGGCTCTGAAGCGTGTGCTCTACAAGGGCTCCCAGAGTTCCCCAGTGGGATGAAGCTTCAGTCACCCACAGAGGTGACTTGATAATTGCCCCCTTTATTGGCACTCTTCCACTCTGTCTCACTTCATACTAAAGTTTCCATGATCACCTCCCAAATAAACTGTCTGTACTGGATCCCTGTTGCAGGATCTGCTTCTGGGGAACCCAAACTAAGGTGCTCCCCTACACAAATCCAGCCTCCCCTTTAAGGTAGAGATCATATATTAAAACAGCGAGGCTGTTTCAGGCACAGGGCTTTCTGTATGGCCTTCAGAGTGTTTAAAATATTTCAAATTAGTTACTATTGTGTAAAACTTGGGGAGATTTCACAATGAAATTGAGATTCCTGGGTTTTTTTGAAAAATCTGCAGATATGGCAATACTGGGTCTGCATTTTTTTAAGGCACCTGGGCCTGGAGCTGACTCATTGGTGCCTTTTTAGCCAGGCCTGACCCTTCAGTCCGACCTGTCTCCACCTGGCCCCCTTTCCTCCTGGACATTTCCACTCTGGATCCCATGGTCCTGAGTTGGCCAGCCTAGCAGTAAGGCCAGAGCTCTCTTTCTCCAACGGTCTCTGTCTTCCCGAGGGCCTGTGTCACTTTCCTGGACACTCAGGCCTGGACCCTACGTAGAAGAGATATGCAGGCAGAAAAGCGTGTTCTTCCAGGGGATGCAATGATATCAATAATGAGAGAGTTGCTAAAAGCAAATGCGTGCAACTATGGCAGGTGCGGTGTTAAGCTCTCCGCATTGTTTCCCATTCTATCCTCATAGCCACCCTATTATTACCTTCATGCTTTAGATGAGGAAAATGAGCCTCAGAGATTTGGAAAACTTGTCCACACAGCTAGCAATGGTAGCATCGGGACTCAAGTTCAAGTCCATCTAATTCTAAACTGCATGCTGTTCTGTCTGCAAAGCTGCTCAGTCCCTCTCTCCTGGGGCGTAGGTGTACATGGAAGAACAGGCTTTAAAGAGTTACAGAGCCATTGCCAAGCCATGACTTTGAGTCTGGAAGGTTCTGAGGTTTGCCTTGTCAGAGAACAGAGGAAATCTGTCTCCAAACACAGCTTCCGATGTAGTCAGCTCTGTGCAGTTAACACTGCAAACTATAAACCAGGATGCCTTCGATTATTTTACAAAGGGCACCCTAATATATGCATGGACCCAAAGGTTTGCCACATCTGATAGGCCACAGGGGAAGCCAAATTAGACTCTGCATGCCAGTTTGTTAATGTATAATAACATTGAACCATACTGCAGAACTTGGAAGGTCTATGTGTGGGAAGCTGAGTCCTCTCCCTACAGACAGACACTTTAGGGAAAAAGTCCATCTTCAGAAGATGCAATGGTTTGGAAAAAAAAGAGGAGGAAGTGTCCCTATGGAGAGAAGAAAGGCATCCCAGGAACTAAGGGTATTAGCTGAAGCAGGCATGCAAGGGCATCAGGCTAAGAGGCCAAAGGAGCCATTCCACATTGGAGATGGCTGCTTTCATGGGAAGAGTGACAACTGCCGGATTCCATGGCTGCCATCTCTGCGTTCATCTCTCCACAGTGACAATCTGGCCACTGGGAAGCCCCATGGCTATGGCTCCCACTGGATAGTGCCAGGATGGGCAGGGCCAAGGTTCTCCTCTCTGACCTTGCTCTTTGCTTCTGTGGATGGCTGACCTCTCTTCTGACACACCCATTCTTTCTTCGGCTGTCAATACATTTAAGCAGTTCTAGTCTAGCCTGGCTGGCTGGGAGCCAACTGGCCCTTAAACAAGTGACTTGACAAATCTCTACTCTGATCTATTCAACATTGTCTTTATGGAAGAGCATTCTTATTCCCCTATTTCCAAGGCCTCGGGGTAGGAGGGGGTAACCCCACCTGCCCCGTTGTCCCCCATGTCTCCCTGACCAGTACGTGAGCCACCCAAGAGAAGGAGGCAAGGAAGAAGGGTGATTAAAACACGGACTTCAGGGCCAGAGCAGACCATGACTCATATCCTGCCTCTCTGACTCACTGAGGCCCAGGGACCTCTCCGGGCCTCAGTTTCCTCCTCTGTAAAGCTGAGATAATTCTTTCTAATTCAAAGAGCTGCTTGAAGAATCCAGTGAAATAACACAAGTGCCAACAACAGAGATGTCCACTAAACAGAATGAGGATTATTATAATATTGATGGCTGATGATTCCACGCCTGTGCATTCCCTACAGTTCCGAGATATGTCTCCCACTACAGACTTCAACAAATACTTGCCGAATCGACTGGAACCAGGGCTCAATAATGGGAGCAATTTTGGCCTAAGGAAAATGGCATTTAATGGCTCTTATAACGAAATCATTCAGGACTAGGTGGCTTTGAGCACAGCTGGATTTAGGGGCACAAGAGGTGTCCCCAGGGACCTGCCCCGCTCCATCACTCACGTCTGCTTTCCTCTCTGTTCGTGCTGTGGCCTTCCCCAAATTGCACATTATAACCCCTTCATTATCCCAGCTTCCAATTCCACAGCATGAGCACTGCTCTTTCCAAACATCCCAATCTAAAGTCTCAAGACCGAGACTCATCGGTCTATCTTGGGCATTTGGCTGAAGGGATAGCGGGCTCTGAGTGATCAAGTCTGAGGAGAGAGAACCCTGATCGGCTGGCCTGAGTCACATGCCCACACCTGACACAGCACTGGGAGAAGAGGAACTGACCGAGAACCGCCAGCATTGAAAGCAATTCCCCAAAGAGAATCTGGCTGCTGGTATCAGAAGAGGGGGAGATGAGTAATAGGGAGACCAAAGTAGTAGATGCTGTACAACACAAACCAGTGAATGAATTGCCCATACTTGCTCGTGAAAACTCTCCCTCGCGCTGCTGCAGAGCTATAGCAATAGGAAGAAGACGGAAGGACCATCACTCAGGCGAGTGAACCTGACCGTCAGCCTGCGTCAGGGCTTAGAAGGGGTTAGAGCAGCCACAGGTGTTTAAGCAAGCAACATGCCCAAGCCCCAGGCCCGCAGGCCCCTCCCAGAGCCTGGCCCCAGTGCCTGGCAGCCTTGATGGGACACATCAAGGCCGGGAGTCAGGATCCCTGTCAAGACCACACAGCGCCACAGGGCCCACCGGGTGGGCAGGCTTACAGCTTCCGTGACCCTTCCCCAGGTCCACACAGCAACCTGCACCCACCACCTCCAACAGGAAAGGCATTCTTCTCCAGCAGAAAACAAGGACAAGGGAAAGAAATTGGGCCTTTGAAATAGTATCTTATCACCTGTGTTTTTTTGTTTTGTTTTGTTTGTTTTGCAGGTTGGGACTTCATTTTCTTGAAAGCTTTTGTTTGCCTGTCAGCATATTCAAAACAACCAAGGGGAGTTATTGCCTCTGAAATCCCCAGGACACCCATCCCCAGAGGAGCCCTCGGCTGCTCCACGTGCTTCCTGGCCAGCCCCCTCCTCCTAGGCCCTCCCCAAATGCACATTATAACACCATCTTCTCTCTGCCAACGCAGCTCAGGCCAGTCAACCCAGAATGCTATTTGGACAATGATTTGGCCAAGTCCGAAGCCAGGCCTGCCTGTCACCTGGATTTCCTCTTCTCTTTCCACCCCACAGCTGATCAAGGGCCATACCCGGTTCACTTTCTCTCCCAGGTCTCCTTGGAATCTAGCTGCCTTTCTCTATCCCCAGTCCCACCTCCAATCCCTTCCTTCAAACAGACCACCATCCTCTCTAGCTTCCCAACAGTCTCCCTGCCTCTACTTTGGCCTTCCTCCATCTATTCTTGACTCTTCCACCAGAGGAATCCTTCTAAGACCCACAGCTGACCATGTCACTGCTCAGCTTAGTCTTTCTGTGGTTTCCAAGACCCTTATTTTTTTTTTTAAGCTGAATCTCCTTCCTATAGTACCAAGCTTTTTCGACCTCATCCCTACTGATGTCTTCAGCCTCAACCTATCATTCTGCCTCCTTGCTTTCTAGACTTCAGATATATTTATGGACATATGTATGTCCAGATCAGACCTACACTGGTACATTTCCTCAGTCTGGAACATTCTCCCTTATCTCATATTTGCCTGGCTTACTCCTATTTTCCCTACTATACTGTAATTGCTTGTTTATCTGTACTTTCTTCACTAGTCTGGAAGATCCAGGGACACAATACTTGTTGTCTTATTTATCAATGTATCCCCAGCTCCCAATACAAATCCTGGCACATTTTGGCAGCTCAGTTGATATTTGTTCAATGTTTGAACATGTGAATGAATAAACACACGAATGAGCTTGTTACATGCTCAGACTTTTCATTGGGTGAATTTTTGGTCACACTTTTCAATAGACAACTAAGATCAAATTGGCAAATCACTGCTTTACCCACACCCCAAAATAAAATGTCAGTTATGTACCACATTTGCTCCACTTGGTACTCCTTTTGGCTCCTGAGGTTTACATCTAAGCTATAAAAATGTCTGTATTGCAACTTTCACCTCTGGAATTGAGTGCCTGGTGGGGGAGAAGAGGGTATAATCTTTGATACAATCTAGAACAAGTGGGACCTCTGAGGATTTGAAAAGAAATGTAAGAGCATGCACTATACTTTGGCTTGAAGAGCCTGGGAGTGGGGAGGGAGTCCTATTTCTTTGACCATCCGACTTTGATTTTTTTTCCTCCTTGCTCAGCATCTGTTGGTGTAGTATTTCAAGGGCATTAAAACAAGGTCAAGGTACTTTATATGATGAAAGTTGTTCTTGGTTGTGAGTGTTTAACAAGAGTTTAAATATCACTAATTTTGCATATGAAGACATATTAGCCTTATCTTTAAATGGAGTAGTGGTAGTGAAATACAGTGAAATATAGTGTCCGTGTGCACACACGTCCCACAGACTTGGATTTCCCAGTTCTGCCATTCAAAACCACATGATCACTGCCCAGGTACCCGTCACCCCTCTGGGTCTCAGCTCCCTCATCTGGAAAATGTGGATAATAAGAAAATCGCCATCTTTGCAGGGCTGTTGTAAAGAATAAAGTGGTGAATGCTTATAAGGCACCTAGCCCAGGGCCCTACTCTGCTTCTGACGCTCGGAACTGAGAAACGTACCAGCTCGCCTGATGGGCCCATTTGTGCTATGTCCAATACACAGATGCCGCCCAGCCCCTGGGTAGTAGATTTCTATTTCTGTTGTAACAAACGACCACACATTTGGTGGCTTAAAACAACACGCATTTACTACCTCACAGTTCTGCAGTCAGAAGTGTGCGTATGATGGGGCTCAGCTAGTTCCCTGCTTGGGGTTTCACAAGCCAGATTCAGGGAGTCAGTAGGATTGTGTTGCTTTCTGGAAGCTCAGGGGATGGATTTGCTTCCAAGCTCACTCAGGTCATTGGAAAGCAGTTCCACGTGGCTTCAGGAATCCCTCTCTGGCTATTGGCAGGGGTCATTCTCAGCCTGTAGAGGCCACTGGCATTCCCGGGCTTGTGTCCCCCTTTCCCCATCTTTGAAGTCGGCAGTGGCAGCCAAGTTCTTCTCAGGCTTTGAATCTCTCTGACCTTCCCTCTGCCTCACCTCTCCTAACCTTCTCTTCCAGCCCATCTCTCTGAGAGACTTCTGCCTTCTTTTTCTGCTTTTAAGGGCCTCTGTGATTACACTGGATCCCCCCAGATAATTCTAGGATAATCTCCCTATTTCAAGGTCAGATGATTAGTAATCTTAACTCTATCTGCAAAGTCCCTTCACAGAAGTACATAGATTACTGTTTGATTGAATAATCAGGGGACAGAAATCTTGGGGTGGGGGGGGCAGGGGGATGGACGGACATCTTTAGAATTCTGCCTACCATACCCTGTTAGATGCACTATAAAATCTGAAACACACTCCATTTCAACACGGAAAATTCATTAGGTGTTTAGTTTGGGCTGTGTTATTGAGTTGGCTTAGCAGGGAAGAAAAAACATGAAAACATTCTTTAAAAAATGAATGGTCCACATCCTTTCCTGAGGGACTAATCTCTGTTCAATATGAAGTTCTTAATCCTTTTACCAGGGAAACTCTATTCTTCCCTTTTTCACTTTCTGCTCATTAAAGTCCATGCCATTAAAAAAAAACAAACATTTTATTTTGAAATACTTTCAAACTTACAGGACAGTTACAAAATAATGCAAACCCCATGCAGAGAACTCCAATATATCTCTATTCCCCTAGATACCCAGATGCACCAATATTTGTACTCTGCCATATTTGCCATATCACTCTATCTATCTATCTATCTATCTATCTATCTATCTATCTATCTATCTATCTATCCTTCTATTCATCCATCCATCCATCATCCCATTTTAAAGTATTTATATATTGTAAATCTAAAATTTTATCTATGAGGCTCAAGTTCTGCTTTCACTGTCAGTGGACCAACTTGGAAGATGCAGGCAATACTGAATTAATTCAAATAGGACCAGTGTGGGTTGAGAAACTCTGAGATTTGGGCAGCAATGTATTCACCAATTGGCAACTAATTCTGTGCTCCTCAGTTTATCGATCTATTTCATGGGGGAAAAAAAAGATTCTGGGTCTCTATTCTACAGAAATATTTCTACTATGCCCAAAGGCATATACACACAGTTGTTTACTGGCATTGTTTGTCATAGCAAAAAAAAACAAAACAGAAACAATCTAAATCCCATCAACTGTGAGTGATTAAATAAAGCAGGCATAGGTATTCCATGGAAATTCCTGTAGCTATTGGAAAAGAATGAGGTAGCACCATATGTCCTAAAATGGAAGGCTTACCAAGACACTGTTAAGTGAAAGGCAAACCACTGACCAATCCATAGAATAGAACCCAATTTGTGTTACAAATGATATGCACATATATACATATACTCGTAAATGCATATAAAAGGCATATCTACCAATTAATTGCAGTATATTGCTTCTGGGGTGAAGAGTGGAGTTGGGGGACAGAGTGAAGAAGACATTCAGATTTCAAGCTGTATACCCTACAGCTCAAATATTTTACAATGAGAATCAAATCATGACTTAACAGTAGACTGAAAAAAAAACTGGGTGAAAAACACCATGTCAGACATACCATTTGAGGGGCAAGGGCATATAGGACTTCTAGAAATGGGATTTGAGAAATGATCTTATTTGATTAGTGTTTCAGAAATTAAAGCCTACCAAAGTGCTAAAATGAATAACTTCCAAGCATTTCAACTGAAAATTTCATGCTTATAATTTGTTGCAGTAGAGCCAAGCATAAAACATGCTGAATGAGAGAAGGCTATTTCTCCTCTAGTTTCCAGATGTCTGTGACCTTTCATAGATCTGGCACATTGTAGGTGCTCAGTAAAAACCTGAAGCATGAAAGAAATTGCAACATTCAACTTAGGAAAGTATGGTGCCTGCCTTTGATTAATTATATCAAGCCTATTAAAATCATGGTAGACATATACAAGATACAACCCAATCTCAAGAACGGATAGACAAAGGGAAATGATTGCTAGTAGGAAAACAGGGTAGGGGATCTGGAATGTAGGCATTCCCCGTGTACTTTAAAATAGAACAAAACAAAGAACCCCCTGAAAAACCAGATCCTAACCCCATATAGATTGTTGTAGCCAGGGAAGGAGAAGGGGTTCATAAAGTGATGAAGTTCTCTGTAGCTCCATCCCTTCATCCGTAGAATATGGAGGATAGAATGAATGATCACTGCTAAGCTCCCTTCCAGCTCCGACCTTCCAGCAATCGGTAGGTGGCTGCTCCATTGGCCCAATATCCTCAAAGGACCTGGAATTCACTCCTTAAGCTTCAAAGGAGCAGATTCTTGGGGCTGCCTGTCCAATGTCAGTGTAAACCTAAGCTCCAGCCCCATCTCCTCCCCAGAGCACCTGTCAGGGGCTGAGCTGTCAGCAGAGCCACAGTGTCCCCTGTTTTTCGGAGGGCAGGTTGGAAAGGGAGGCAGAATGTGGTGATATGCCATCCTTGGCATTATTTCCAGCTCTTTAGAAGAACTTTTATTTTTACAGTTATAGCTCCATTTTGGATTTGCTGATATTAAATAAGTGGCTAAGTAAATAAATACATAAAGCAAACATGGCTCCACACCGGCCCCCAGGCCTGAGCCTGGGAAGCAAGAAACTGAGTTTCTAGAGCTCTACGCCCGCTCTAGGCTGCTGTTGGTTTTCGCCTGTACGTGAAGTACATTTTGCCATGAGACTATCCTGTGAACCGCGAACTTCTTTCTAAATTGCACCCGATTCTCATCCACTAATTCAGCCTCGTGTTTTCTTCCAATGTTGATATTTCTATGATATACATCCCTTGCCACTCAAGTCGTGGGCCACACACCAGCATCATAACATCACCGGGGAGCAGGGTTGCCAGGGACAGTGTAGGAAATTCTAATTTAACTGGGCTTCCAGCCTTTCTTCTCTCTAGACCAGGCAACCCTAAACCTGGGAGCCTGGTGGAAGTGCAGAATCTCAGGCCCTACCTTGACCTGAGGAATCAGAATTGGTTGTAAAATCCCACAGGCCCTAGTCTTACTTGCCTCCTGAGAATTTAGCCTCTTACTTTTCGGGTCTGCTGACAAAGTCTGATCTCACTTTTGTACCAGATGCAGATGAAAAAGGAATCTGTCAGCAAGGTTGGCCTGTGTGTTGCCCCCATCAGAGTTTTGCGATATATTCTGTTTGCAAATGTGCACATTTTTCAACCTGGGCACACAGAGCACCACCACTTCCAGCCACACATCGGCCAGAGCTGGTCCTGCCTGCTGAATCCTCGCACCGAGAGGAGACGCCAGACTGCGTTAATTGCTTGCTGGGTGGTGTGGGGAGGCCGGGCGGGGTTACCATCTCGCCTTTGATCAGGAGGGAGAAGTAAAGGTTTTACTTACATCCTGCTTTGTCTCCGCATAGGCCGAGAGCTGGGGATCCATTTCAGGCTCTCTCTTTCTTCCTCGTATTCTGTTACTGCCTACATTCCGTGGCCCAGGGCTCTGGGGGGGAAACCAAATGCTCTTTGTGGTACACCCACATGACAGGCTTCAAAATGGAAACAATATTTAAGTTAAACCTGGAAGATCAAGTTTGCTCAAGTCTCGCAACACAGGGAGCTTTTGAAAACTTCAGCAGCAGGTCCGCGTTTGACGGGGCGAGGCGGGCAGTGATGGAGAAACGAGGCCCTGTTAACAGACGCCAAGTCCCTAAGAGGAGGTCAACATTTCACTTTCTTCCTCCTAAATAATGAGGATATAATAATGTACTAGACAGGCCTCGAGAGTGACAAGGTGTCTTTATAACCACGCTCCTCTTCAATCTGCAATATAATGTTTTAGGGGGAAAGTGGAGATCATGAGCCCAAATTACTGAGAAGGCACAACCCTTTTGCTTTTAACTTTGAAAAGCAAAAAAAACCCAAGATGCTTCCCTCAAGTGGCATATTTCCTGACTCCTGAAACAGTGCTCTTTCCACAGCTCACAGGGTCTCATTTGGTTGGTTGCACCAAACTACTCAGACCTCAATAAATCCTCACAGAATTTCAGAGCTGAAAGAAACATAAAAAGATTCATAGGATCCTAAGGAGGGAAGTGCCCTAAAAGGGGACCTGCCCCATTTGCCTGTGTCTTCTTGGAGCCACGGCTGAGGGATGGTTCATGTGTGGCATGGCATAGCCTCCTCACGTCAACTCTGTGAGGTAGAGACAAGAAACAAGGAGGCCGAGGCTCACAGAGGCTGGGCTACTCAGTCAAGGTCACAGAACTAGTATGTGGCCGGGCTGGCTAGTGTGAGTCTAGATGCTTTGCCTTAACCACTAAAGTTCACACCCTCAGCTGGAGGGGCACGGGGGCTGGATCAGCATCTGCGGTGCCCTTTCAGGAGGCAGGCACAGCGCCAGGTGCTTTTAGCCGCTCACACTACCGCGAGGCAGAAACTAGCATCGCCTGTGTGCTGCGGAGGAGGAAATGCAGGCACTGAGCTTACGGAGCTGGCCCGCGGCGGAGCTGGGATTTGAACCAGGATTTGAGTGTAACTGGAGCTCTCAGCCACTGTGTAAGCCCAGACAGCTCAGCTGTGGCAGGAGTGTGTCTTTCCAGGTCCGCGTTCCCTCTCCCCTGTCACAGGCAGGCGTCCCCTCCAGTATTCCACTTTCCACATCCCGGCTGCCATGCTCTCCTTCCGTGTCGCCCTCCAGAAGGCGGGCAGCGATGTTTTCAGAACGTTCATCTCTCTTGCCTCCCTCACAAGAAAGGCCTGCTTCCTCCAAAGGAGTGCGGAAGGTGGCTTCGTGGCTATAAACTCTGTGAGGCTGCTTCGCTTGGTGGGTTACGTTTTGAGCATGTTCTAAGTCAGTTCCAGGAAGTCTCCTGGGCCTTGCCTTTAAGAGAATACCTGGGCATAGGCCAGTGGTTCTCAAGCGGGGGGTGATTTTGCAAGTCAGGGGGCATTTGGCAACATCCAGAGTCATTTTTGCTTGTCACTGGGGGCGGGGGTTGTGTTCTAGTGGCATCTAGTGGCTAGAAGCCAGGGATGCTGCTAAACACCCTGCAATGCACGGGACAGCTTCTCTTCCACCCCCACCCCCAAAAAAGCATTCAGTCACAAATGGCATTCATACTAAGGTTGAAAAATCCTAGCCCAGAGCATGCCCTCCAGAGGCAAACTGTCCACGCACAAATTCCAGTTCTATGGTGCACTAGTTCAGCAGCCTGGGCAACTTTCTTAAACTCTCTAGGGTCTAGTTTTCTTGTCTGCAAAATGGGACTAATAACAGTAGCCACCTCCTGGGTTCTGTCGAGGGCAGGAAATGAGTTAGTCCTGGTGAGCCAAAGGCACCCAGCACAGTCACTGTGATATTTCCAAAGCTGGAGGTCAAGAGCCTGCCGGGGCTGCAGGAGTGACTGCTCAGTTGCACTCGCCTGCGATTTTAGCTGCGGCAGGCGGTTCTGGAAGTATGAATGACTTAGGCGCCTGCCATGTGCACAAATGGCAATGTGCAACCCAGAAGGAAACTTTTGTTTTAAAGTAAAATCAGGCAGAATAAATAATTTAGGTCACCCCCTCTAAAACCTTTAAAAGTGCTCAGAAATTCCCTTTGAAATCTTTTCAAAGGTCTTTATGTATCTATGTTGCTAACATTTACATCTTTCTTACAACATGCCAGACACTTTACAAAGATTAATGGATTTAATCCTCAAAACAACCTTACGAGGTGGGTAATACCTTCCCTTTCCTTTGTAAACAAAACCACTTCTCCGGAAGTTCTGGGGCCCATGATGGTTAGTTTTCAGTGTCAGCTTGGCTGGGCTAGAGTTCCCAGTTATTCAATCAAACACTAATGTTTGGTGTGAACACTAGGTGTTGCTGTGAAGGTGTGGGGTAGAGGCACTTAACAGCTATAATCAGTTTTCTTTAAGTAAAGGAGATTATTCTCCATAATGTGTGTGGGCCTCAGCCAGTCAGTTGGACAAGAAGGCCTCAAAAGCAAAACTGAGGTTTCCTTGAGGAAGAAGAAATTCTCCCTTAGGACTGTAGCATCAATTCCTGCCTGACTTTCCAGCCTAGAGGCCTGCTCTACAGATTTCAGATTTGCCAGTCTCCATAATGAATTCCTTGAAATTACACGTTTATGTATAGGTTTGGGTTCTGTCAGGGCCCAAGATCAATTAATGCCTTATTAATAGTCACTCAATAGTACTGTTTTTCCTATTACACTCTGGCTATTATCTTCCAGTAGGCTCCCCAACCCTTTGCACAAGCACAGGCATTTTAGCAGCCTGACATAGGCTTTTGTGGGCTAGCCTGGGCACTTACCATAATGTATAACATATACTATACAATATTTCATATGTAACATATACTATAAAATACATGCACAGTATACCATATAGTATATAATACATAATACATTACATATATATCACTATGTGATTTTCCAACCGTGAGTCAGTTGACATACAAACTCTTGGAACTTAAACCATTTTGGCAGAGACTATGGCATGTAGTTTAAAAGCTGGGTCTGGAAAGATGAAAGACCACTTCACAGTACAAAACAGCAAAGATGAACACTTTTACCTTTTGCATAATGAACTAAGAACTCCTAGTTATATGGTGGCTGATGGTGGCCATGCAGTACTGAAGAAAGAACATGGGATGTGGTAGTGAATGACAGAACTGGGCTCCAGCCTGGACTCTCCCACCTTCTAGCCATGCATGACTTAACTCCCCTGTAAAATGGGGTAACCTAAGAACTACATGTTGGCAGTATTAGAAGACTAAGTGTAGCTACACATGGACAAAGGAAGTGTTCAATAATGGTTGCTCTCCACTCCTCAATGAGTTCTACTCACTGTCATAACTTTGATTCCATGGCTATGGGGCTCATGAGACTCCATTTGGCTCTGTTAGTTGACTACACCCCTATAATCCAATGTGGTTGGGTAACTTTCCTATTTTTCTTTTAGTTTCTTTGTGTGCTACCCATTTTTGCCTCTGGTCCTGCTGTTCAGGCCATACCAAATGGCTCTCTGCTTTCAACATCAGCCAGACGAATTGCCCATGAACCCATTTCTACACAGCCTCTCTGGCAATATAAATGAGGCAGTGTGAATGTGCTCTGTGCCGGAGCGCACAGTCCTTGAAGGCAGGACTGGGCTGCAATTCTTCTTATCACCAGCACCTTACATTGACAGAGAATTAAAAATATGCTTTACTTCAGTAACATTACTCAATCAGAGCAGGGACCTTGGCCGTCTAGCTCCTGTTGAATAGCATATAGTAGGCACTTAATAAATATTTATTGAACTCATTGCTAAACAGACGAGTGTTAGTTAAGTGCTACATAATGTGGTATGCAGTGTTTTTCCTCCCAGTGTCTTCTTTCATTTCTTTTCAAATAATCTGAATAATTTGTAGGCAGGAGTACGAGAGCTTAGTTTTTAATCTCGTCAACAAAGGACCTTCCAAAGAGGAGACATTCCTTTGGTCTTGGCTGTTGGCATTTCAGATGTAATTACATTTTTCACCCTAAAATTTCCTAATGAGATTAAGAGTTACACACAAAGTCTATATAACCCTCTGCTCAGAAGTTTGCACAAGGAGCTCTGCCCACTTTTCATGCGATTTCTGAGAGATGGCAGCTGCTGGCAACCATGAAACATGAAACACAAAGGGCTCCTAATCTCCTGGAACCTACCCTGCTTGCACAATTCCTTGTGAGCCTCTCTAAGAATACGTCAAAGCTTGCAAGCGTGTACACGCTCTTCTGCAGGCAAAGAAGATGTAATATTGCCTTTTTCAACAAGCTGTTCCAATATTTCCTTTATCTATCCTGGATCAGCCAAGATAAGAGAGTACAAACTTCTAGGAAAAAGGCAGCTCTAGCATTTTCTTTGTAATTTCACTTGCTTTATGGGCTCTGTCAGAGTTTCTCCTGACTTCAAAACATGGTGATATTTCTTGTAACGGCTGAAAAGTTTTAAGCTTCTTTATGTATCTAATTCCAACTGGTTATTAACTATGCTAGTTTATTGGGACCGTGTGCTGAGAGCATTTGAATTTGTGGGCCTATGTTATTTGTTCCCTAGTCCATTTGCTTGACGCTAGCAGAATTATATCCAACCCATTCCAAGCAGGGGACTTTTTGTCCAGTGCGTGAAGATCCCCAGGGAGAATGGACCTGTTTGTTCCTTTGATAACATGCGCCAATGCACAGTAGTAACTGGGCAGACTGGCGCTCTGTGCCCAACCTGATTCAGGAAACATCAGTCAACTAAACGCTGAGATCTTTTCATACACAGTCAAAACTGATAAATAATTGCAGGAATACTGACACTGCAACAACTGTGATGGGTGATCAGTGCAGCGGGTAACAGTAGAACGGAAAATAAAAACCGGAGCTAGTGTTTATTCAGGGCTTACTATGTACCAGCACTGGGCTGGCACTCTATAGCATTACCTCACTTGATCCTCACAAGGACTCCATGAGGGAGGTGGCCTTTCCCCCGCCCCCATATTCCAGATGAAAACACTGAGGCTCAGAGAGACTGCTAATGTGCCCAAGGTCACGCAACTGGTGAGTGCAGAACCCGCACTGTTAACTCCCACATGCAATTTATTCATGCAAAAGAAAACAGCAGGGAAGCGGGTGTGGCTCAGTGGATAGAGCCCCCGTTTACCATATGGGAGGCCCGGGTTCGCGTCCCGAGGCCTCCTTGTGAGGGCACGCAGGCCTGGGCGCTGCGGTGGGCTGATGCAGCAACCTCACGGCAGGAAGCGGGTGTGGCGCAATGGATAGAGCACCCGTTTACCATATGAGAGGCCCC
>JAQZBX010030314.1:13296-26972 GCA_029593785.1 Cabassous unicinctus | reverse complement strand
AAGATTTATTTATTTATTTATCCCCCCCTTGCTGCTTGTGCTTGCTGTGTCCATTCGCTGTGTGTCTTCTCCGTGTCTGCTTATCTTCCCCTTGCTGTGAGGTCCCGCTGCATCAGCCCCTCACGCCGCGCGGGCCGGCCTGCCCTCACAAGGAGGCCCTGGGAAGCGAACCCGGGGCCTCACCCATGGTAAACGGGGGCTCTATCAGTTGAGCCACACCCGCTTCCTGTTGCGAAGGCTTGCTGCATCAGCCCACTAGGCTGCGCAGGCCGGCTGGCCTGCCCTCACAAGGAGGCCCCAGGAAGCAACTCGGGGCCTCCCATATGGTAAACGGGGGCTCTATCGACTGAGCCACTCCCGCTTCCCTATAATAACTCTTTTCTCCTTAACATTCCTGCCAAAAGAAATGGGCAACACAAAAAATAGAAAGTGATGTACAATATTTTTCTCCCAAATGGTTACCCTTTCCTGTTATTCCACACATGGCCTAATTTATTTCTACTTGGCCCCATTTTTTCTTAAAAGTACTGTTACATTCAGGCATGTGAATGTACCTGAACATTTCCTAATGGTCATGTGTTATATACTCCAAGAGTTACTGTGAATAAGTCCTCAAGAGTTGTGTGCTATAAAGACATCCTAGATATGTTTTTTCCCTCTAAATCCACTTTTGAACTTTTCTACCTTTCCAACAATATAGCCACCAAATCAAAATCACTTTCTAGCCCATCAATACTCAGTAATCGAAAACAAATGTTTATTGTTGAAAGAATACACAGGATGAAATCTGAAATCATTACAGCTCTGCCTCTCACTTGGAGGGTTTTAGTACACCATTACTAACATAATGTTAAGCCTGAATTAATGGACAAAAATCTAGCCATAAAAGTTTTTCTATTTAAAGAAATTAATATACAACTACTCTTGCCTTCTTGCATTCTATTCTCATTGCTTGCAGTATCTTTAAAAAAATTTTTTTTAATTTCATTTTTTTTTCTCTTTATTGTTTTATTTTTTTCCCCACTATCTTTTAAGGCTAATAATTAACATTACTTGATGGTTCTCATTTACACTGATAAGAATATGGAGCAATGGTAACTCTCATGCACTGCTCTTAAGTATATAAACTGTACAAACATTTTTGAGAACAACATGGAATATGAAATTAAGTATGTGTATTTCCTACACCAACAATTCCCTTTCTGGTTATATATAGCAGGAGGGGTTCACACAGTTGCAAAACGTGACATACTTATGGAAGCACATAGAGACATATTAGGTGCACATAACTGGATAGATAAGTAAAATGTGGGAATACATGGTCAAAATAATGAACTGAATATACCCAGAGTAGAAAACGGAATGAGATTTACACTCCTGAGCTCTTTATATAAAATTTAAAACCACATACAAAAAACAATATTTTCATGGAAACAAGAATGTAAATAACAATGTTTGGCTTGGAAAGTGAGCTAGAAGGACTTATCCTGAATAAATATAAATGAGAATGAGGGCCCACCATAATGGAAGAAGAGAATGGGACAGAGATGATGGAATGAAAAATAAAGAAAAAATAAAAAATGAAGAAAATACAGTGCCTTGCACAGGTTGACAATGAGTATGCCATGTATTGAGCAGTATTTTCAACTTAATTCTATGCACCTATTGTCCAAAAAACAAACAAGAAACAAACAATTGGTTAAACGGAACCATCACAATTCAAGTACAAAAATAGGATTCCCTAAAATTCTGGGGGGAAAAAATTACAGTAGGAAGAGTAGTAAATTTATAAAGGACAAAGAAATGTAGAATTTATCAAAATTTCAATTGAATTACATAGATATTTGACAGTGCCAAACACGGTAATGTTAATAAGACCTGACTAGACTTTCAGAAAGATCAAACAGCAGCAGTGCACAATGGAAGGATCAAGACTGGAGGCAAGACGACTAATTAGGAAGCTATTGTCAATAAATCAAGAGGTAAATAAGTACCAAAATTATAAATTTCACTACTTTGAATACATAAATAGGAGTGGAAATTAAGGAGTGATAAATTCACCGTGGCTGCCTAATAATAGTCCCAGGTACAGCTTTTTAAACTGTACAATGTCTTTTTTGGTACAGTTAATGTGTCTTTGGATAGCTCTGTCCTGGTGGTCTTTTCAATTACTACTAACCGTGCCTAGTACAGTATGGGGGCTATAAATTGGCAAGGAAATCTAAAGCAGGTTCTTGTTGGTGCAAAATAATTATTGTTCTGTTAACTGAATACCACTCTGTAACTATGAAAGGAAAAAAAAACATTAGTTGTTTTGTTGACATTCTCAATGCTTCTAAGTAAATAGAATTTTTAAATTAGTATTGTTGTCCTTTTCATAGGTCTGAAATTATTCTTCTTGAGGAGAAGCTAGTCTTTTGCTTTTACCCATTTTGGATCACATGATTTATGACAGTGTTCATCTTTTCATATAGTTCGCTGATAAAAGTTTTCATCTGCACATTTGTGATGGGTAATAAAATTGAATTGCAACAGTTTTCATCCATAACTGAAACTCACAAATCTAGATCAGCTGATATCAAACTTTGCATAGCCTGGTTACCACATCTACAAAGTGAAGAGTAACTCTTCACAGAATGGAATATTAGAGTCAAACATTCTCTAAGTCTGTCCTTGAAGAACTAATAGGCATATTCTAACCTTTACATGAGGACTCTACAGTCTTAAACTCTACTACCATGTAATGGCAGTTATATTTGCAGTTCCCACATTAAAGAAGACCTGAGAATGTATCCCCAAAAGTGTGAGCTTAAAATACAAGACTGTCATATTAAATTCTGTTGACATTAGTACCACCAAGGGCTCTATGAAAGTGATGGCTGCAAATATTTTTTCCAATTTATCTAAATATAGGCTGCTTAGGAACTTGAGATTCTACATTATAACTAAATATTTTTAACTAATTGGGTCAGCTTTTGAAACATGATGCCATAAAGTAGGGTATATTTTCATATATTGTGGTTTGCTCCTTTATGGATGAAACAGACACAAAGTAAGAAGACACCTGAACTTTGCATCTCAGTACAAGTTATCCAATTTATTCAGATTTTGTTTTTCTTTATAAAACCCAAACTCATTCATTAGGGTCTTTTTTTTACTTGCTTAGCAACTTAAGGAACAATTTGGTGATTTTGTGGTTTTTGAGATTATCATTCTCTTAAAGTGCTGGTGTGTTACAATAGCATTCTTGTAATTTTACACGTTTTTGTGATAGACTACTGTTTTGATACATTATTTTGACTTTTGGATTTTTTCCATTTGTATTTTTTATGTATGATTTCAGGAGGAATACTGAACATCTAAGTCCTGGATAATACTAATAAACTAATAATTGCAGAGCTTATTTAAAAAAAAAATGTCAGTTTTATTTTTATTCCCAATTTTAATACAGGGAAACAGATTTAAGAGATTTCAAAATCACGCCGGTACAAAGCAGCAAACGTGGGATTCAAACCCAGGCAGCCTGATTCCGGAAACCTCACTCAACCACAATGCTAAGGTGGTTTCCTAAAGGAAGACCAATCAATTCTTTCACTGTTAAGTGTGACTACAAATTCTCTTAGAAATTGCTACCATTTTTAATAGTCTCAGACAGCATGAACATAGCCATAATTCGGTCATGTAGGGATGGACACCCCTCCCCTAACTACACGAGCTAGTAAAAAGACTACTCTTTGCTTATCATTTAAAACACACAAAGATTCAAATTTTCATGTTGTTGCTCATCTAAATCTGGCAATGCACAGATAAAAACTATCAGGGGTTTTTCATTTAGATCTGTTATCATATATTCCATGACCGAAAAAAGAGGACTGGGGCCTTAAAACAAAAGACTACCTAAAGATTCAAGTTTTATTTGTGGCATCATGGATCTATGATCTTTTAATTGTATAAAGTTAAAAATACCAGAGAGGTGAAAACTTTTAAATTGTGTATAATAACTGTGACTTAACAAATTATGGTCTTTCAGTGACTTGAAGCCAAGAGACTATAATCACAATAGACTATAGGTAAAGGAGACAATATCAATAATTATCAGAACCAGAATAATTCCAAAATGTAAAGGTAGTTGGAAATATTAATTTCCAGCCAACTCACAAAAACAACAGGCACAAATTTAGATTCTCTACTGAAAATTATAAAATCTTAACATCTACATGTTTGATGAGCTTTGCTAGTACTATTAAATTGATCTTTTATATCTTTAAAGAGCTAAACATTTCTAAATAACAACTGGCATATAAAATAGGTCATATTATTTTGTGAAATAATCTGTATCGTATAACATGTCTGCTGAAAAAATTTCTGCAATTAACTATCTGTAAAATTGTTGTTGAATCAACACCTGAAGAAGAGACCAATTTTGAGAAGACAGTGATCTGAATATAATGAAAAGTGACTATATTTATATAACTACAGAGCAGGTATGTCATGAACTACAGCAATGGCAGATTTTCCCATATTATACATCAATGCTTCACTACCTTGACTTGCAACACTATCTTTGTGATTATATGGATTTTGGTTTTCATTCCTAATATAAAGTATCTCAAGATGAAACACAAACATATATACTGGATTTTTTTTTCTTCAAAATTTTATTTATACACCGCCCCCCCCCCCACTGTTTTTGTGCTCGCTGTCTGATCTCTGTGTGTTCTTCTGTGTCTTCTTGTCTTCTCTTTTGGCAGCACTGGGAACCAATCCTGGGATCTTCTGGAGTGGAAGAGAGGTGTCAATCACTTGCGCCACCTCAGCTCCCTGGTCTGCTGTGTCTCTTATTGTCTCTACTCTGTGTCTCTTTTTGTTGCGTCATCTTGCTGCACCAGCTCTCCACGCGGGCCAGCACTCCTGCGTGGGCCAGCATGCCTTTCACCAGGAGGCCCCAGGAATCAAACCCTGGACCTCCTATATGGTAGACAGGAGTCCAATCACTTGAGTCACATCTGTTTCCCTATACCGGATTTTTAAGAATGAGAATGTCAGAATGATGCTAACTCACAATTATAAGTCTATTTTAAATTTAAGCAGTGATCTAGATTTGAAACAAATCCAGGAAGCAATACAGACATATAAGCTATTGCATCCTAATAACCCAATTCTCCAAAATGCACTTTAGCCATAAGCTACAAAGTTAGTTTATATTCTAATGTTTCCTTTAAGATGAACTAAAAGCAAAACATTTAGATTGATATATGTATAGGAAGTTGGAAATAAATATTCTTTGACTTGTATTAATTATATTTTTCAGAATAGACTTAGTCTGAAGATTACATGTAGGAAGATTTGGATAAAATATTTCCTAAGACTTACCTCCAAAATTAAATTTGAGATAAGGAAAAAAGTAAATAAATTTTTAAATGTCTGTAAATATGAGGTTAAAATAATGAAAACTCCACAGCATGTTAGAAAATTAACACCCACAAAAACTCACAGAGATCTTTTTCCCCAAGTGAAAGCACCAGCAGAAGTGGCCAAAGGAATTTGTTTCCCTGCTTGGAAATTCCAAACCCTATCTATCTTACCCCCATTAATCAACCCTCACAAATTGCCAAATCTCTGTGATTCACCATGTACCTCCAATCTTATTGCCACCCCTTGTCCACGTCATTCCCTTTCTGAAATATTGGAGCAGATATCCAATAGGCTTTCTTACCTCCAATCCCTCCTTACTTCAATTCACTCTGAACAATAAAAGCAAACCACTGTTCTCAAATCAACACTTTCAGGTCATCACTCAATCTCACTGAAGTTCATTTTACTCATCTGAAAAGTAGTGCTATTAACATACACCATGCAGATTAAATATGAAATACTTAAGTCTCCCAAGAATAGAGCTTGATACATATTAGATTCTCATGAATGCATGAAGGAGAATGAATTTTAGTCCTGTATTTCACTATTCTGCTAAACATTATCAATATACTGTCTCACTTTCATCTCAAACTTATGCTTAAAATCTAAACATGTCTTCCTGCCTTCCTTATTTATGTTAATAATAGCTCCCATCTCACACTCAATTGCACAGAAAAGTCCAGTCACTTTTTCCCCATTTCTTAAGAATATTCAGTCCACAAGTTTTATCAGTTCTTCACTTGCATCCGTCTCTTCCTTTTCCATAGCACTTTTACCACTGTACTTAAGGCTCTCATGTGTAGTTGGCCTTTTTTTCATTCATAATATGCTAAGTACTGTGACTGGTGATAGAGATATAAAGATAAACACAACCTAGCCCTTGCCTTTAAGAGAATCACAATCTAAGTGAAAAGAATAAAATAGAAAGAAATGTTCAAATTCAAGTCCCCTGAGAAACAGCCATCAATCTGACCTGGGAATTAACTGGATGGAAGATAAGCGTAATAAGTCAAAAACAACCAAGTAATTGGTTTTAGGAGAAAATGAGCTTGATATGAAACACTGATATAGAGATGCCCAGTAGAGACGTAGAGAAATGAAGGCTAGAGATCAGACTTAAATTGCAGACATAGGAAACAATTATAAAGTGACAGGTGAAACTATTAAAATAAAAGGAATAAATGAGCACAGTGTTAAATACCAATAAGTAATATGCCCACACGCAGGAATGATAAAGAAAGAATCAAAATAAGATGAGCAGAGAAGTGTGAGAGTACATAAGAAGGGGTATAATTTAAAAGGGAGGAGGAAGAGAATATTCTTGCTGTCCTGATTTTGTGATAATCAGGGTAAGCTAAACATTTGCTATATTAGAAACCATGCATGTGTCCCCAGACCTAGTTTTTCTCCCTAGGTCTGGT
Source organism: Cabassous unicinctus (assembly GCA_029593785.1). Taxonomy (NCBI): domain Eukaryota; kingdom Metazoa; phylum Chordata; class Mammalia; order Cingulata; family Chlamyphoridae; genus Cabassous; species Cabassous unicinctus. The sequence continues at coordinate 20,136 of JAQZBX010030314.1, read as the reverse complement.
TTTTAGAATGCTGGTGATAAAATTAAGCCTCATTTATTATATGACCATCCTGTATAGGAAAAGACTAACTTTAGGTATCTTTGACCAACCTGAAGAAATATAGCAGTGGGAAGGATGTGGCTCGGATGGTTGGGCGTCCGTCTCCCATATGGAGGGACCTGGGTTTGATCCCCAGGACCTCCCAGTAAAAATTTAAAAAAAGAAAAATATAGAAGGCACATGGGCCACCAGGCCCTGCGAGCCATGCAGCAAGATGATGACATAAAAGGAGTGACACAAGGGAGAGCCAAGACAAGACACACAGAAAAACCAGGAACTAAGGTGGCGCAGGTGATAGGACGCCTCTCTCCTACATCAGAGGTTCCGAGGATCGAATCCCAGTGAAGACTGGAGGAGAAGGATGAGAAGAGAGGGCAGGAAACGGACACAGAGAGTTGCCCAGCAGATGGACACAGAAACAGCAAAAACAGGTGGTGGGGGGGTAAAAATGGATAAAAGCAAATAAATAAACCCTTGAAAGAAAAAAAATGTATAGGGGAGGAAGATACAGACAATAGCTAGTAGCAATACTTTGACGATGCTCTTTCATGATTTGTTAACAAATGTTTCACAATGCAGGGTGTTTGTGGGAGCCCCGTATGATGTTATGCATGTTTGTTTTGTAAGTTCACCATGTTTACTGAACACTTATAGTTTATGTATGCTCATGTATGAATGATATACGTCAATAAATTGTTTGGAAAAAAAGAAAAATAAATAAAAGGGAGGAGGGACACTTTCAGACACCAAGTGACAAATATTAGCTGTCACAGGGCCTGGCATATGGTGCCGTTACACTGTTGGTTTCCTACCCAGTATCCATTCCTCCTAATTCCTCCTTTATAGAATGCTGATTTTCGCCCCCCAGGTATATCTACTTTTCCCTAATGTAACTCTGTGAATCAAAAGATGAGAACCCCAGGCCCAGCCCCCAGGCTGACCTAATTAGCCCAAGGTAATCTTCCTTTGCCTATGATTGGTTCAGGAATAGGTTATGAACCAATTCTGACCAATGATTCAGGTCAAGGCTGCTGGAAGGTTTTCTGCGGAAGGGCATTTGATCATAAAAGACAGCCACAGGAAGACAATGTCTCTCAGGAAGCACACAGCCCCAAATGCCCATGGTAACGATTTTATATCCATATCCACCTTAGGATGAAGCTGATGCTGAGGAAAACAGAGATGGAAAGAACCTGGAACCTTAATAACATTAATGACGCACTGTACCTGAAGTACTGTAACTGAAAGTTGCATTCAATCTTGACTTATGGTTTTGTGAGCTATTAAAGCTTCCTTATGTTTAAATCCATTTCAGAGGATTTTCTATTACTTGCAGCCAAATGCATCCTAACTAATAAATGAAATAAGAACTTAATAAATATTTGTGGAAGGATAGGAAGGCCAGGCAGGAGAAATGGATGGTGGAGAAGGTGGTGAAGAGAGGAAAAGGAGGACAGGTAAAATGGTAAAGAAAAAAAGAAAATGTGAGGCTTTTATCAAGGTATGGCTACAGAGAATTAAGGTAAAAAGAAGGCAGGATATGAAAATCTCTGTTGGATGGCTCTTTTGTTCAGTAAAACATATAGCAAGTTCATTTTCATTTATTCAACAATTTCAATGCCCACCCACCATTTGCTAGGTCTTGTTCCAGATGTTAAAAATCAGCAGTCCACAAGGTACACCAGGATCCCTGAGGCAAAAGGAGCTTGGTGCTTAAGGGAGACTGAAAATCAAGTTGAAACACAGTGAAAATGGGAGAGAATGATTAGAGATGAAGGAGAGGGGTAAAACGGTGGCAAGGAACAAATATGCAAATCATGCAGGATTTGTTGGTCATGTTAAGGATTTTGAGTAATCAAGAAATGCAATGAGAAGCCAATGAAGATACTTAATTAAAATGACATTTTAAGAAGATCACACCAGCTGCTATGTGGAAAAAGAACTGAAAATGAGAAATGGATAGACTGGAGACACATTTTAAACATAGCCATCAATAGGTCTTGGTGACTGAATGGAGACTGGAGATTGAAATAGACAGTTATCTGTAGTAGTTGGGTAGTTTGATGTAATTACGAATTCCAAAAATAGATATTGGATCATGCTTGTAAACTGGTCTGCTAATCTGGGCATGATTAAGCTATGATTAGGGCATTAACTGGGCCATGTCAGTAGGGTGTTGAGCCCCACCTCTTGGTGGGGCGGGAATCAAATATAAAAGGTAAGGCAAAAGACAGAGAGACTCTGATGTTGGAGTCTTGAGCTGGAGCCCCAGGAAGTAAGACAGCTTGGTCATGAGGAAGGAGAGAAGGCCCCAGGATAGAGACAAGCCATTCACCTGATAGTCTACAGCTGGCCTTGTGGAGCGATGCAATGCCTAGAGAGCCTCATAGTCTATAGCTGACCTTGGGGAGGAAATAGAAGAGCTAAGCCTGGAGAGAAAGGCAGCCCCGGGAAGAGAGGAACCCAAGAAGCCTGAACCCTGGCAAACATCGGCAGCTGTCTTGCTCCAACATGTGGCAATGGACTTTGGTGAAGGAAGAAACTTATGCTTTATGGCCTGGTAACTGTGGACTTCTATCCCAAATAAATACCCTTTATAAAAACCAACTAATTTCTAGTGTTTTGCATCAGCACCCCTTTGGCTGACTAATACAGTAACCAAGATAATTTCCATCTTACTGACATTAGTAACTGGGTGCACAGCACTGCCAATAACTGTAAAGAAGAATATTGGGAGGTGATTCAAATTTGAACATGTTCAGATTGAGGAACTTGTGAGATACCAAAATGGAAGTGAGTACACAAGTATATAAATGGATCCTGAGCCCAGAACAAATGCCTGGGCTGAGATGTAAAATTGACACTCGTCAGTATAAAAATGGTATTTGAAGCCTACAAGTGCGTGATATTACCTAGGAAGTTAGTGTAGAAGGAGAAGAAAAGAAGGTCTGGGACCTAGACTAAGAAGGATCCAGCTATTAGTAACTTTAACATTTACATTTGGGACAGAAGACAAGAAGGAGTCCAACAGAAGAACGAGAAAGAAAAGTCTGACATATAAAATTTTAAAAACAAGAAACAGTAAAGTGTAATAAATCAGAACCTAGTGAAGAAAATATGTCAAAAAGGAAAAAGTCTGTTAAAATATAAAATGATAGTAATAATAGCAATAGGACGTGTGGCAGTTTGAGATTATTGATGAAACCAAAAAACTCTTTTCCTCTGGGTGTGATACCCTTTGATTGTATTAGAGTCAGCTGAGATGTCTTTGATTAAATTACCTCTTATGATTAGAGCTTTGATTCAACCATGTCAGTTAAGGCATGACTCAGGTTGAGGCCCTGCCCCCTTTGTGGGCTGATATAAACAGACACTCACTCAAGCAGACTCGGGGAAGAGAGAAAACTCATTTTTGATCCTGGGGCCCAAGAGAGATGAACCATTTGCCTGATAGTTTGCAGCTGAGATTGGGAAGAAGCTGGGCCCATGGAGCCTTAAGAGGAAGAGGAAGCCTAGGAAGGAGAGACCAAGCAGAGATCAGCAACCATCTTGCTTCAACATGTGGCAACTGACTTTGGTGAGAAAGCAACCTTGAGTTGGACTCTTTGGGGCCTTGTAACTGTAAGCTTTTACCCCAAATAAATATTCTTTATAAAGGTCAACAGATTTCTGGTACTTTGCATCAGCACCCCTTTGGCAGACTAAATAAAGGAGTTATTAACTGAATGACTATTATGTTCTTAACACTGTTCTAAGCTCTGTATATGTACTGATTCATTTCTTTCTCACAGCAACCCAAAGAGAGCTTATATTTCCCCAATTTACAGCTGAACAAATTGAAGCACGGGGAAGTAGGTAACTTGCTCAAGGTCACACAGCTAGCAAGCCAGGCAGATTCCAGAACCTGAATTCTTAACCACCTTGTGATACTGAATCACCACGTGAGTATCCACTGGGTTTAGCAACAGAAAGAATGATGACATTAGTAAGTGCTGTTAAGGTGGAATGGTAGAAGCAGAACCCAGATTGGACTGGGTTGATAAGTAAATGAAAAATGAAGAACTAGAGGCAATATGAAAAACAACTCTTTTGAGAAATATGGCTGCAAGAAAGGGTGAAAAACAGGGTGGTACTGGAATGGGATCCAGCATCCAGAAAGTTTTGTTACTGAATTTGCTACTAGAGGAAGGGGAAGCAAATTCAATATCTACAGAGAGCAGGTAGGTAATTTTTACAATAATAAGAGCAACCAGTACATGACTACATTTACGGTGTGACAAGTACTCTCCAAGCACTTCTTACATATTAGCACATGTAAAGCCAAGAACAGCCAGTTAGCCTAATTTTAAAGATGAGAAAACTGATTCATAGAGGTCTGGGACAACAGAGCTAGAGACTGGAGTGATGCAGGTGCAAGCCAAAGAACACCAAGGGTTGCTGGCAACCATTAAAAGTTGGAAAAGGCAGGAATGATTCTCCCCTAGAGACTTCGTAGGGAGCATGGTCCTACCAACACCTTGATTTCAGACTTCTGGCCTCCTAAACTGTAAGACAATACATTTCTGTTGTTTTAAGCCACCCACTTTCTGGTTGTTGTTTTTTTTTAACAGCAGATAAGGAAACTCATATAGCCAATGTGACTGAGGGACTGAATTTAAAATTTATTTCATTTTAATTTAAACTTCAATAGCTACTTGTGGCTAGTGGCTACTGAACTGGACAGTGCAACTCTAGAAACTGTGAGTGTTCTCATTTAAGACAGCCAATAATAAAGATTTTAATGTGAAATCTCCCACTTTTTAAATGTGCTGCTTCCTTAAAAAAAATGTAGATCAAACCATCCAAATACCCATCAAGAAATTAGATAAATTCTACAAGTTACAATGGAATTTACAGCAATAAAAATGAATAAGCTATAGCTACCTGTATCAACATATATATCTCAAAAACAATGCGTAATTTTTAAAAAGGTGCAGATGATAAATACCATTTGATATCATTTATACAAAATTTAAAAACATGCAAAGCATTGCATATTGTTTGGGATACATATGTATGGAATCAAAGTAAAAAACCATTCATGGGAGTAACACCAGCATAGCAGTAGTGTGAGAAATGTAAATTTGATCAGGAAGAGTGTATTACTTTTCTCTTGGTGCTGTATCAAATTACCACAACGATGGCTTAAAACACACACATTTACTATCTTACAGTGCTGTAGGTTGGGTCTCACAGCTAAAATCAAGGTGCTGGCAGGGCAACACTTTTCTGGAGGTTCTAGGAGAGAATCCATTTCCTTGCCTTTTCCAGCTTCTAGAGACCACCACATTCCTTTGCTCACGGACCCCCTTCTTCCATCTTCAAAGCTAGAAACATGGGTCAAGTCCTTCTCATATCATATCACTCTGTCCTTGTTTCCACTGTGACATTCTTTCACTGATTCTCTTCTGTCTTCCTCTTCCACTCTTAAAGACCCTGTGATTATACCCGCTCCACTCGGATAATCCAGAATAATCTCCCTATTTTAAGGTTGGCTGATTAGAAACTGTAAACCATCTGCAACCTGAATTCCCCTTTGCCATATACTCTAACATATTCACAGGTTCCACACAAGTTCTGATTTTGTAATGTTTTACTCCTTAAATAGAGAATAAAGATAAAGGTGTTCATTATGTTCTTAATTAAATCTTCTTTTTCCAGGACAATTTTTCAAACTTTCATAAGGTCCTAAAATTTTAACGAGGTTGCTTAGGAGTACAGAGGAGTAAGGGAAGGGAAATAGAAAAGAATCAAGGCCCTGGCCTTGTTTCACTCTGAACAGATCCTCTTTTTATTCACTTTATAATTTTCTATATAACTTTTCATTTGAAAAAAGGATTCAGATTAAACAAAAAAGCAGGCTATCACTGGCATTAGACTATAAGCAAAACTATAATAAAATATTTTATATGTTACAGGAAGTAGGTAATTAGCAAGCAAACTAAGGACTTAATAATAGCTAAAGAGCTGTTTAGTCCTATAAAAGAGGCTATTGAGGTGCTGCATGATGCCTCTAAAGCAGGGATTCTTAACAACAGGCCATGAACTTGAATTGAAATTCAAAAAAAAAAAACAGTATTCTTGTGGGGATGTGTTGGTGTGGGTGTGATATATTTATTGAATAATACACAGTATAGTGTGGACTTAGTAAGGGATCCATGGTTTTCACCTAGCTGGCAAAGGGGTCTGTGGAACAAAAAAGGTTAAGAACCCCTCCTCTATAGCCTTCAAGAGCTAAGGAGATAAAACTTATAATCCAGGGACCACTAAAGCCAGTAAGGAAGAAGGATAGGGTACTGGGAAATGCCCAGGTACATGTGGTTGAGACCCTGAAGAGAAGTACCCAAAGAGTAACAGTGAACAAGAAGTATAATGATTCTCCTTGGGACTGCAGCCCAGCTTCAAATAACAAAGCCTAAAAATAAATTAATGTAGTCCTAGATTGCTAGCTCCTTCAGGCACCAAAGAGAAGCAAACATAAGTGCTCACAGTTGGAAAGTATCATCTCCTAGGTATTACGTTGTTCCTAAAGAAAAATTTCAAGCACAGTATCTAACACATAATTAAAAATAACCAGGTACAAGAGCAGACCAGACAAATAGCAGAACCAAAAACAATAGAAACAGACTTACATATGCTCCAGACATTTTATGTAGTTTTTAACTATCCATACAATATTCAAAGTGAAAAAGATTAAGACTTTTGACAGTGATCAGAAAGCCCCATAGTAGGACATAGCAGGTGGTGGCGGGGGGGGGGGGG
>JAQZBX010030314.1:0-13196 GCA_029593785.1 Cabassous unicinctus | reverse complement strand
ATACATATAACTGGACCCCATAAAGAAGAGAAAGAGAGAGGAGAAAATGAGAGAGCAAAACAATATTTAAAGAGAGAATTTTCTAAAACTGATGACATCAAAGTACAGGTTCAAGAAGCATTATGAATACTAGCAGCATATAGATAAAAAAACATTCCTAGGCACTTCTTAGAAAAATTGCCTTAAGACAAAGACAAAGAGAAAACCTTAAAAGCAGCTAAGGGAAAAAAGACACATAACCTGCAAAGAAAGAGTTAATTTGACTGACAACTAAGTTCTTACCAGAAACAAGAAAAATCAGAATCTGAGTACAGAGTATCTTTAAAATATTAGGGCAAAAAAATTGTTAAGCTAGAATTCTGTACCCAGTGAAATATCCTTCAAGCTTTAAGGTGAAATAGAAACATTTTCAGACAAACTAAAACAGAGAATTTGTCACCACAAGTTCCACACTACACAAAATAATGAAGGGTATTTTGGAACAGAAAGAAATTGATCCCAAAAGGAAGCATGATAATGTAGGAAGGAATAGAAAGTGGCAAAGGTGGTGGTAACTCTACATAAATATTTTCCTTACACAACAGTAATAATACCTTGTAGGGTATAAACATATAAAATTAAAATACACAACAACATTGTCATATTAAGTAGGGGAGGGAGAATAAATGTTCTAAGAGTCTCACATTGTTTGGGGAAAAGGTATATACACCAATTACTGTTACACATTTTTAAGTCAAAATGTATGCTTTAATTTCTAGAATAACCATGAAAGGAAGAGCAAAAGAGTATAGAACCTCCAAGCTAATAAAGGGAGGAAAGTGAAGTAATACAGTAATATAAAAGAAGGAGAAAAAAAAAAAAAAAGTTAGAGGAATTAACAGAAAGCATAGAAGATGTAAATGAAATATCATCAATAGATACAATAAATGTAAATGAATTCTATGCTTGTAGGACTTGATTTTAAAACTCTAACTTATATGCTGTGTATAAGAGACATGCCTAAAACATAAGGATCATGAAGAATTAAAGTAAAAGAAGGGGAAAGGTACACCTGGCAAAGACTCAACCAAAAGAAATCTAGTATAGCTGTTTTAATAACAAAGTAATATTTAAGGCAAAAAGTCTTACCAAGTTGTTAGTTTATAATGATAAAAATTTCTAAATTTCACATAACAGACACATATAAAAAACAGTAATCAATAACTAAAAAAGCAAGCCATAAATTTCAAGAAATTGAAATCAGAGCGTGTTTTCTGACCATAGTTTAAATTTGAAGTCAATAATAAAAAGAAAAATTAAGAAATACATTTCTAGATAACCCAAGAATAAATGAAGATATCAGAATGGAAATTAGAAAACACTTTGAATTAAATGATAATGAAATTACACAAATTAAAACTTATGGAATGCAACTAAAATTAGTAAAGAAGAAGAAAAATGAACAGAAAAGAAGTAGAAAGAAGGAAAAAAGCACAAGAGCTGAAAACAATACACATAGATATATAAATAAAAAATACAATATACATACATTCATACATAAAATATAAAAGAATCATACAACAGAGAGGACCAAGAATGCCAAAAGTTGATTCACTGAAAACACTAATAAATAATAAGACTTTCTAATACTCTCCCTCTAAATATTAACAATCTATCTAATTTCCTCTCCACCTGGCTTGTCCATCCATTTTTTTTCCTCCATTCTAAGAGAGAGGAATCTTTCTAAAAGACAAATAAAGACAATCATTACTTAATGATGACAATGGTGAAGAAAAGAAAAAACAGCTACAGAGAGATTGCAAAATATTAAGGATAGAAAGTCCTCTGGGTCCTAATTTCCTTATCTGTTGCATGTTCCTTGCAAAAGGAATAGTTTTAGGAACATATAATCCAGGGCTTCAAGATCTATATGAATTAGTTCATATATAGGAACCTCAAATCCAAGAAATTGGATGAAAAAATGGAAGACCCTGTAAGTGACTTAAGAGACTCTGAATTTTATAGGAAACCAAAGGGCTGTAGAAAAACTGTTGGTGGTTGTACATGGCTTTTTGGAGGCTATCCCCAAAGTCTTTCTTGTGAAAATAAAGTGGACTTCAATTCAGTTCTGTAAGTAAAGAAAGGAGGAGTCCATTGGAGACCACAGGGATAGGCTCTTTCAACATCTTTAGGTAGCATTCAAGAGTAGATCCTGAAGCAGATGTGACCCCAGCACTTTTCACATTTTTTGTGAACCACCTTTAGGCAAAAATAGAGGATTTAACATGCAAGCAAAAACTGGAGTGAGACATGGTTCCCCTGTCAGACTACTAACTCCTCACTGAACAAAAGCAGAATAAGACTCAGAATACATTGATGGCCTTACACATACAACTGGATGCCCATACCCAAGGCATTAAACACCAGAACAGGGAACTAATTTCTTGAAAGACACTTGTGATACTGTAAAATGAAAGGATATTGCAAAAACATTAGTCCTGTTAAAAGCTAAGAAAGTGAATGAAAAAAGTGGGTGATTATGGAAAGTGCCCTGATGGAAACGGTCCCATTTTATCCTTAAACTCACAAGGAGAAATTTCTCTAAATGTCAAAGAACAACTTTGAAAATTTTTTACTGATACCTATTGTAACCGTTGGCCAATTTGATATAATTATGAATTCCAAAAATATAATTGGATCATGCTTGTAAACTGATCTGTTAATCTGGGCATGATTAGATTATGATTAGGGCGTTGAGCCCCACCCCTTTGGTGGGTGGGGAATCGAGTATAAAAGGCAAGGCAAAGAACAGAGTTGAAGCAGTCTTTTGAGAAGCAGTTTTGATGTTGGAAAGAAGGCCCCAGGAGAAGAGAAGCAAGCCGTTCGCCTGATAGTCTACAGCTGACCTTGTGGAGGAAACAGGAGCGAAGCCCGGAGAGAAACAGAGCCCCGGGAAGAGAGGAACCCTGGCAAACGCTGGAAACTGTCTTGCTCCAACACGTGACAATGGACTTTGGTGAGGGAAGAAACTTATGCTTTATGGCCTGGTAACTGTGGACTTCTACCCCAAAAAGATACCCTTTATAAAGACCAACACATTTTTGGTATTTCACATTAGCACCCCTTTGGCTGACTAATACTAAATGCTAAAACATCAAACCTCAAACCCTACCATTGTTATAAAGCCTCCCCCTTCTTGTCAGCAGACTACTCAGATAATAGCATCTCTAATAACCCCCAGACTTTCACCCTGTGCCACCTACCTCTTCACTCTCACCCTCAGGCCCTCACCAGAGGAACATTCTTTCCTATTCTATGACACCATATCAGGAAATTTAATAGGGAGGAATATACTGTGCCAAAAGAATTCTCAGAATAAGCATTCTCCTAATAGCCTTTTCCTTGAAATCCCTACATTCTGCCCTATTCAATCAAGTCATAGCTAATTTGGCCACTGACTTCCTAGTGTCTCTATTTAAGTCAAGCCCAAATTGAACATCTCTAGGAAGTTTCAGTTCTCTATGAAGTCTGTGGACAAAATGGTCTAATAATGGCAGAGTTACAGGGGCAGAACCAATAAAGGCTCAGACTGACCCATCCAAACATCTACCCAAACTTGGACCATACTCTCTAAAAGCGGAAGCTAAAAGGACTACAACCAACACCTTAAAACCTAAAAAAGAAAGGACTCATCATCATACTTCATAGCAATCTTTGTAATATTCCCATTTTCCTGGTCAAAAAAAAAAAAACAAACCAAATGGAAGAGGATATAAAATTTGTTCATGACCTCTGGGCCATAAATAGAATACTCATGTCCTGCTTTCCCACAGAACCAAACCCAAATATTATTTTATCTTCATTGCCTCCTGAAATTACATATTTCACACTTCTAGGTCTGCGTCCTGCTTTCTTCAGTATCACTTTAGATCAAAATAGTCAATTCTTGTTTGCCTTGGAAAAATCAGCAATATATCTGGACAGTTATGTTCCAGGGGTTTACTGAGGCACCCTCTAATTGTTCCACAGGTCCTCGACCAGTACCTCAAGGATCATCCCTGTGTTTCTACTCTAATCTAATACATGGATAACATGGTATGTTCTAAAGATGAGGTAAATGCTAATTACATCTTTTTATTTTAGCGCAGAAAGGGCATTTGATTTCCAAAGCAAAGTTACAATCTTATCAAACTATATTACCTAGCACATGATTTATCCTAAGGAGGGAAGTTCCTTACTCTTGACAAAACACAAACTGTTCAAAATTTTCCCACACATTTAACTAACAATTTGTGAAGACCCCTGGATATCTCTGATCACTGCATGCAAAGAGTTCCCATTTCTCTGTACCTGTATGTTTATTATATTACTTACCTAAGTCTTCAATAACCAAACCTCTTCCCTAGGAACCTAAACATGAACAAAACTTTAGCAATTTAAAAGAGCACTTCAGCAACTGTCTACTTTGAGCCTACCTAATTTTCATAAACTCCTCTACCTATTCACACATGAGAGATCTGCATGAGCCCTTGGTGTCCTAACTTAACTTAAGGCAGTCATCAGAGATCAAGAGTTTACTAGAATCTCTCTTGACCCAGTGGCAAAAAAAAGCACACCCAGCTTGTCTAAAAAGAGCCACAGAAACCAAACTAATGGAGTCTTCCGCAGACTTGGTTTGAGGGCCCTTCTTTCAACTCCAAGGTCCTTCGTGCTGTACAATCTTTGCTGCTTACTGAAAAGACAGCGTGTTCAGCAAGGAGGCTTTCCTAATACAAAATTCTATTATTTTCTCCCTCACACATTTCCATTCATTGTTGTAATAACTTAAGAGTCAGACAATTATGGCCCATGGGCCAAACTCAGTCCATGGTCTGTTTTTACACCAAACAAAGCTAAGAAGGGTCTTCACATTTTTATTTTTTAGACTTTATTTCAACTTCAAAAAAATAAAACAACAGAGAAAAGGTAGCTCAACAAATCATGGAAGCATTACTCCAAAAAATCCTATCCGGGCACAGTTATCCTATCTAATTCTAAAAGCAAACTCAACTGTTTCTCCAACGTTCCGAAAGATGAACAAATGAACATAGATTGGTCAAATGACATGACCAAGGTCTCCTTGTTGTTGAAGAAAAATGAGGGAAAAAAAATGCTTGATCATGATCTCATAAAACTAGATACCATATTCTTTTTTTTTTGACCCTCAGCATTGATAATATGTTTTGCTACAAAAAATATTACAATATACTATTAACAATAGTTACTGGTATCACCATATAATTAACATCTTGTAACAGAGGCATATTCTTGATTTGTATTATTAACCACAATACTCATCTACCATAGAAATTACTATGCTACATTTTTAAAGGGTTGTTTATAAAATGGAAAAAAAAAAGTAGAGCAGAGACTGTATGTGGCCCACAAAGTCTAAAATATTTACTATCTGGCCCCTTACAGGAGGTTTACTGATCCCTGTTACTCCTCTATTCCCTAAAAGAAGAAGTAATCTATAGCTGTTGTATATTCTGTCGTATTTCTCTGTTGGCAAACTATCTATACCCTAAATAGACCTATCAGAAACTCTGCTAGAAAATCCAGATTTAATCTTAGTTATTGATGAGTCATACCTTAAGAATGAAACAGGAAACTATGAGGCAGAATATGCCAGAACAGAGTTCAACTGACCCTTAGACTGTGACCCCTCACTAGAGGCAACATATGGCCAGGTGACAAAACTCATTGAACTGACCAGACCTTGCCAGTTACCTAGAGATAAAAAGCATTAAAATATATAAACTGAGAGGAGTTCTACTTTTGGAGTAGTCCATAAATTTGGAATGCTTTGAAGACAAAGAGGGTTCTTGACTTCCTTAATGCTTCCTAAGAAGATAACTATTGTAAAGATAGAAGCCCATTAAAAAAGGAGAGAGAGAGAAAACATGAACACCAAATAAAGGAAATGCCCTGGCTGATCATTATGGCACATATGTAGTCCTTCCCAAGATCCTAGCCCTCCTGATACTCCAAAAGACCAAATCCTCAGAAAGATTCAAAAGGCCATTAAAGAATGCCAGCAATTGGTTCCAGAGTCAGAAAAGGGAAATGGGCAGAAATCTAGGTGCAAATGATCAAAGTTAACTTCTGGTGCAGGACCAGTGCTTTGTGTTCTCAAATGGAACCTGGGAACATGTTTTACATAAAATAATATATTCTGACAAGGACAGATTGGTTAGTGAACTGAATCAACACTAACGGAAAAACTTTTATAAAATTGCCGAATGTGTCTCTGGTGCAATTCTCATCTTTCATCATCATAATCCTTGGTTAAAAATGTAAATGTGGGGCATGGATAAGAGTCCAAACATCCACGTCCAAATGGTTTCCACACAACTACCCCACTGATATGGGTTTTGAAAATGTCCTCGTTGTTGCTTGCTTATTCTTGGGTTGGACTTAAGCCTTTCCTTGTTGGAAACCTACAGTTCGAACAGTAGCAAAACTGTTATTTAATTTTGTACTCTCAACCTGAGGATTTCCAACGAATCTCCCCAATGACAGGGGAATATATTTTGCCGGAACTGTTATTAAAGAGCTTTGCAAAGTTCTGCCACTTACTTAGAAACTTCACTGTCCTTACCACTCCCAAGCTTCAAGAAAGGTAGAAAGAACAAAAGAAATTCTGGTATTAGCAAAGCTCTTAGAGACTCTCGAACTTCTAGGGCCTAAGATACTGCCACTGGATTTAATAATAGATTCAATAATAGCTCAAACACTTTCCAATTATGCATTAGTACATACCAGCTCACACATCTAGGAATATGACCTTCGATTCTAGACTCCACACTACTGTGCAAGCAGACACAACCAAATACTGTATAAAGCAGGAGTTCTTAACCTTTTTTGTTCCATGGACCCCTCTGCCAGTAAGGTGAAAACCAAAGACCCCTTACTAAGGCCACACTATACTGTGTATTATTTAATAAATATATCACACCCGCACCAACATGCTCCCACAAGAATGTTTTTTTGAATTTCAATTCAAGCCCATGGACTCTTTATTAAGAATCCCTGGTCTAAAGTGACTCATTAAGTCTTACTGTCACCAGGAGCAAGCACCATTTCTTCAATATCCTTCTAATCAAACCCTGTATGACCTAAAACCTGGAGATATGCTCTTTTGGAAGACAAATCAGATAAAGACAGCCCTTGAACCCGATGGAAAGGAACTTATTAGGTACTGTTAACAACTAGGATAGCAATGAAACTGCTTGAATTCATGTATCTCAGTTAAAATGAACTTCCATGAATCACTGGAAGACTATACCAACCACAGACCTCAAGCTGAGGATTCTTAGGAATCTTCCAGAAGCAGGTCTTTAGAAGGAACAAGAACAGTGACAGATTTAATCTGCATTAGTCTGTTCTTTATTTTCTAAGCTATCTTCTTTCCCCATTTGCTGTAAAGGTTACCTTTAACTACATTTCCTTTTTGGCCCCTTTTCTTAATACTGCTTTTTGCATCTTTAGTCGCTCCCTAATATGAGCCAATACCTGGCTAAAATTTACTCATGATTAGACTAAAGCATACAATCAAACTGACTATTGCATTTATATACATTTTCCTTTGGGAGCCACCTAGTTTCCTTGGTACTGGTTTCTTGTACTCAGTCAATTGGTTTCCTGGGTAACTGGACTCAGCTGTTAAGTAACTTTTTAAATGGGAAATGCCACAATAGGCCACCTATCATGTCATTCATAAGAAAGGAGGTTCCTATCTCTACCAAAGCAAAACCCAGGGTTCTTTGATGGGAGCTAGCTTTTGTAACCTAACTTTCAAAGAAATAGAGCTTGGAAAAGGACTAGTGAATAGAAGGTGTATTTGGAAGCTATCTCACTTTTAAAGACTTCACATGAAGACAGACTACTTAAATTCAACCCCATGCTCTTTTGCTTTACAGCTACCTGATGATATTGATACTACACTGCCTGGCACTGGACCACTCTTGAAAAATAGTGCCAAAATGCTACAATACTATTTGACAACCCTATAGAGGTATTTTGACCACAAAAGATTATCAGATAGCTCCTAAACACTGATATTGAATTTGTGGCATACAAGTTTACTCGCTATTACTGGCAAAGTAGTCAGGGCTTGTTACCTTGGTGAACTGATGCCTTCCTTCAGGATAGTTCCTGAAACCCATTTTGGTCCATCAGTTTTCTCTTGGAAACAATCTGGGAATCTAATTCCCTAACCACTCAAGGCAATTCTGAATTGCTTCCTTTCCACTTCAAGCCTCTTCACTTCTGGCTTTACAAGATGTCCAGAAAGTAGGGAGAATCCTACATGCTAAGGTTCAAAGAAAAACAGGAAAACTAAACAATGCAACCGAAACACACTTCATCCAAGAAGCTCATGAAACCAGATGGATGGTTATTCAGTAGAAAGCCAATTTAGATATAATACTGGCCTGTCTTGGGGTGGGGGGTGGGGGGTGGAGGAGGAGGGAAATGTGCTTACAACCTTACAAACTTACAGTCTTTTCTGGGCTCTAAAAAGATTTGAAAAGCAAACAAAATAACCATTAAAATTAGGTAGTATGGCATAGAACTCTATTTCTGGGTTTGTGGGCTCTTTAGATTGGGGATGGTATCTATTCTTTTGGCTTTTAGTACTCTTGGCTCCTGGCTTAGAAGTGGACTGCAGACTCTAACTATAATCATTTTCTTAGCATTTGTCTGTGTTGCAGGGCTATGCATGACCTCCAGAGTATTAAATGCTGCTGCACAGCTGCTGTCTCATCAAATGGTCCAACAACGGAAATGGCCATGTAACAAAAGACATGAAATTCTGTCTCTTACAAAGGTTAAAATGACCACCTCCCCTTTCTCCTTTTCCTCCCCTCAACTTATCAGATCATGAGACATCATATAATGATAAAGATCTGGATTAATCACTTTCCCAGATGTTAATGGTCTATCTTTTGCCACAGACTAAAGAATGATTGAAATGTGAGGGATCACTAAAAAAAAAAAAGTCCTTTTCCCTATCTGATCCCCCTATAAGTGAGGACCTGCCCAGACACTGGATCTTTCGATCAATATTTAGGTACTTTATCTTAAGAATCACCGTATTTAAGGAAAGCCTTTAATAAGGAGTCCAAAATAGCTTAGAGGAAACAGAATAACGCACAAAGAAGAACATCAAAACACCTATATCACTGCAAAGAGATGCATTATTACAGCAATGAAATATGAACAAGGCTAAGAAAAGATATTCCAAAAACAAATCAAATATATCTATGAAAACAGAAATAAAAAAAAAAGCTTAGAAGATAACGTTGACAAGTAAAAGAAAGTCCAGAGAAAGATTAAAAAAAAAAAGCAAAATGAGAAATTACCAATTAAGAACATCACCTAAATTGCATATATAAGACTGTTTTTACAAAATATAAACACAAATATACTAGAGAAAAGGAAAAAGAATAGCAGCTATGTACGGCAGGGGAAGCAAAGAGAGACTGAGAGGTGATGAGTTTTCTTTTTTTCTTTATTATTATTATTACTGGAATAATGAAAGTGCTCTAACAATGACTTAAGTGATGAATGCACAATATGTGATTACACCAAATATCACTGATTGTACACTTTGAATAGATTTATGTTTTATTAATATGTATCAATAAAATTGATTTGTTGAAAAAAAAAAAAAAAAGGACATCACCTAGAACTGAAGGACAAGTGTTTTCTATTGCCCTACATCCCAATACTCAGCACAGTAAAAGACCCACAAATGTACATAACCGTGACAGTTTAAGGAATTGGGAACTTATAAAAGAAGAAAAAAATTAAAAGTCCTAAAAACTTTCAGGGAGAAAAACAACTTATACACAGGGATGAGGAATCGGAATTGGAGTTTTCAACACTGGAGGTTAGAAGACAGCATAACAATATATTCAAAATTCTGGGGTTTTAGAAAGGATTTCCAACCTAGAATTCCATATCCAGCTAGCTACAAAATGGTTTTCCTGATTCTATCATTTCCTCTACATTTATCAACTGGCATTCTTCTGTAAAGAAGGCACCCTTCCCGCCCCCCTTTTTTAAACTATCATTATGGATTCATGGATTCTTTATATGATAATCTATTATTCTTTTGATACTCAAATGGTCCCAAAATTGGATAATAAAAGCTCTTCAAATCTGCCAAATTCCCTGTGAAATAATTTGACATCTTTGAGTGTAAGGTCACAAGAGGAGAAACAGAATTCAAAGCTCTCATATATCCGACTGCCTTCTTAACATGTCTCATAAGCCTCCCAAACTGAAAAGTATAAAATACAGCTCATGATTTTCTCTGCATTGCCCCACACAATGCCCTGTTCTTCCAAATCTTACCCCATCTGTCAGTAAATGGTACCACAACCATTAACTCAATTATTCAAGCCAGAAACCTAGGAATAATTGTCAACACCTTCCTTTCCCCCTCACTACCAACTGGAGAGGGAAATAGGGTGGTCAGGGGATTGCAGCACTGTTACTTTCTAGTTCACACCCTTCTATATTGTGTGTATGTCTTTCCATGATCACTTCATGCTCAATTTACCCTTTACAGTCACAATTTTCTATATTTCAAATCCATCCCTGTAAATTCCAAGTTTAAAGACCCAAACCCTTTTAGTTTATATACTTAAGTATCTTTTCCTCAATAATTTCGTTTGCCTTCTCCAAACTTTTCTAATTCTTATCTTCCTACGTGACACTTGTCCAAAGTAAAAAGATACTATGATTTTGTACAATGGTAGGATTACATTTTCTACTCTGTTTTCAATTCATGGTCTAAATGCTACAGTGAATATCTGCTTCATCTGTTCGACACCCATTACCACACACGTTTCTCTAGAGATGCTTTCTCCTCTGCAATTTCCTAGAACCCATTCAAATACTTATAGCAGAAACAACCATATGCATATAACCTGACCCTATCCAATAAGCACAGTTTACTAAGCCAGGGTGAGACCAATCACAGTGAGTCTCAAATTTTGAAATGGTTACCTGGTCACCTGCAATCAGCAAGCATTTACAGTATTTACTGCTTACCCTGTACTAGCAAATAAAGGTAAGTCTCTCATACCATGAGTTTTTAATTTCTTAATTTTTTTAGGAGGTGCCAGAGATTGAACCCTGGGCCTTGTACATGCAGAGCAGGTGCTCAACCACTGAGCTACACCTGCTCCAAGCATGAGTTTTTATAACATAATTTGGCTACAGCATGACTGATTAATTAGGCAACAAAATTGGCACAAAAAAGCATTATTACAATTTAAACTGAACCTGCAGAGTAAATAGGAAAAATAATAGTTGCATGCAAAAAGTAGGCACACATAGCTGCTCTGTGAGTGTCTGGGTGTTATTTTGTTTACCCAGGCATTCTTTTGTTTACCATTGGCAGTTGGGAACAGTAGTACAAACAAAACTGCAGGGTCAAGGACAAGGGTGAGAGGAGAGATTAAGAACATCTAAGTATGTGGACTAAAGGGAAAGAAGGAAACATCTGATTTGTTATTTTTGATCAATAGAGTTATTATTTTTTTTAGATTATAGCTATACAAATAGTTATATTATGGCAAATCCTATAGAAACTCTCAATTCCACTTTCTCCCCCCCTAAAAAACAGTGAAATGCTTCTAGAAGGGATTTTTCATAATAAGACATTTCTCAGAAACACAAATCATGACAACGTAGGCTGCTACCTGCAAATAGGTATGTTCAAGTTAATTATCTACTAACAAACATCTTAAATTCTTGAAAAAATATGAATTAGTGTAATTGGGCACTGGAGAAATAGGGAGCCTAAGGTTAATTCAATAAATATATTAAAGTACATGTAATGTATTTGGCCTTATTAGAGCTTAAAAACTTCTTTTATATACATAATTGTTTTATTATGTTATACATAAGAACACTGTGAGATTTATAAAGCCAGCACACTGCAATCCCAAATCTAATCATATTATGAGAATAAAAATTAATAAGAGCTCTTAGCTAACAGAAACATTAGAAACATTCCCATTTAAAGTCAAAAGGCAAAAATAGCCCAACATTGTCATTACTGAACATTATTTAAAAGTTATACCCAATGCAATAACACAAGATTTTTTAAAGTCTAAGTACTAGAAAGGAGTTAATAATAAAATGATTCATATTTGCAAATGAGCATCAACCCCAAAATTCCAAGAAACTAAAAAAGCGTTAGAACTAAATATATATAAACATATAAAATTAAACACCAGCAATAAGTATTTAAAAAGTTTATAAGAGAGTATTCACTAAGGCAATAAAAAATATTAACTACATAGACTGAAATAACTGAAAGTTTATACCTATTTGGCCTGCAAAGTGGGTAAATGGGAATTCACTGAACTGTCTCTACTTTGGAGTATATTTCTAATTTCTAAACCAAAAAATATTTTTTAAAGCATATATATATATATAGGGTTGCAACTCAGCAAATAAAAAAACAGGTTGCCCAGATAAATCTGAATTCCAGATAAACAAATAATTTTTTAGTATAAGTACATCCCAAATATTGCACAAGACCTACTGATACAACCCTGTGCAGAGGTCTAATAAAATAAATAAAATAAAATATCTAGTAATAAGTAATATGTGGAACCTATATGAAGAGAACTATAAGGCATTGTCAAGAATCTTAAGATAAAATTTAAATAAATGAAAGAAAGCATAACCATTTTGCTGACTAGAGAGAGTAATAAATCTGCACATTTAACACAATTTCAACCCAAATCCCAAAATATTTTTTGGAACTTGAACTGCTGATTTAAAAGTTTACCTGAAATAAATGGACAAGAATAATTTTGTTCTGAAAAGAAAAGTAATGTAGGGGTAATGGTCTTGCTAGATATTAACATATATAAATCTGTAAGACTTCAAAGCAATAGAGGAGTAACTCAGGAATAGATACAGCAATAAAACAGAAAAGAAAGTCCAGAAATAAATGCCAGGTATATAGGGAAACTTAGAATAATGAAAAAGGTGGCATTTCAAATGAATTTTGAAAAGACTTATTTAATACTATTAAATGGACTGGAAAAACTTAAGTTAGAACCCTACTTACAGGTTATACCAAATAAATTTAAGATAAAAATTAAATAAAAATTTAATTGTTAAAAAAAAAAAACCCCAAAGAAAAA
>JAQZBX010030313.1:0-26871 GCA_029593785.1 Cabassous unicinctus | reverse complement strand
AATTGTTTTCTAGCCATTCACTTTCAGCCTCCTTGAATCCCTGGGTCTAAGGTGGGTTTCTTGTAGACAGCATATAGGTGGATCATATTTCCTCATCCATTCTGCCAATCTGTGTCTCTTGAATGGTGAGTTTAATCCATTAACATTCAGTGTTATTACTCTCAATGAATTTCTTACATCAGCCATATTTTCTTTGGGTTTATGTATGTCATATGTTGTTTTTATTTCTATTTTTGTCTTTTTAGTTGTTCTTACAGTCTCCTCCAAGTCTCTCTCCTGTTTTTTCCTTTCAACCTGTAGAACTTCCTTTAGTATTTCTTGAAGTGTGGGTTTCTTGTTGGCATACTCTCTTAATTTCTGTTTATCTGAATCTTTTGAACTCTCCATCATTTTTGAATGCCAGCTTTGCTGGATAGAGAAATTGTGGATGAAATTTTTTTCTTTTAGTACCTTGACTATGTCATACCACTGTTTTCTTGCCTCCATTGTTTCAGATGAAACATCAGCACTTAATCTTATTGTGCTTCCCTTGTATATGATGGTTGTCTTTTCTCTTGCTGCCTTGAGTATTTTCTCTTTGTCTTGAGCATTGGATATTTTGATAATTATATATCTTGGAGTAGGCCTGTTGGGATTTGTACTGTTTGGGGTGTGCTGTGCTTCTTGGACATGTATATCCCTCTCCCTCAATAGGGTTGGGAACTTTTCAGCCATTTTCTGTTCCCTTTCCCTTCTCTTCTCCTTCTGGGATGCCTATAATGCATATGTTTGTGCGTTTTGTGTTGTCGGTTAAATCTGTAATTCCCTGCTCGATTTTTCCTGTCTTTTTATCCATCTGTTCTACTATATGTTTGAATTGTCTTCCACATCCCTAATTCTTTCTTCTGCCTGTTCAAATCTGCCTGTTCAAATCTGTGAATCCAGCTTCTTTTTTATTTCTTGGATTGTGCCATTCATCATCATCATATCCGTTATCTTTTTCTGTATGTTTACAATTTCTTCCGTATGTTCTCCCAGTGTCTTCTTAATATTTTTAATCTCTTCCTTCACTTCATTAAGTTGGTCAATGATATTTGTTTGGACAGCTTTAATTAGTTGTTTGATGTTCTGCATCTCTTTCTGGTTTTCAGTTTGTTCATTGGACTGGTCCATGTCTTCCTGTTTCTCAGTATGGTTTGTAATTTTTTGTTGCCCTCTGGTCATCATCTTATCTTTATGGGTTTATTCAGTTGATTAGCTTCTCTCTCTGCTCTAGTGTTTTATTTAGCTGGTGGTTCGGTGTGTGTGTTGTTTTCTCTTAGACACTTTGTTCTTCTTGTTCTATTTCCTTGCTTTTTTCTATGTTCTCTTGAAGGAAAAAGGTTAGGGCCAGAGGAATCAAAAGAGGTAAGAAAGGAAAAAGAATCATAGTAATATTGTTTAAAGTTAGAAGAGGGGCCGTATAAGACTTAGTAAAATGAATATTTAACTCATGTAGGCAGTGTAGAGTACTAGGGGAAAAAAAAGTGGAGTACCTACAATGGAATGGCAAACCAAATAGAGAAAAATATATAGAGTGATTTAAAAGCCAGAGTGATGAGGAGAGAGAGAAAGAGTAAAGAAAGGGCTGAAAGGAAAAAGTTAATTAAAAAAAAAAAAGAAAGAAAACAGAATAGACAAGATAGAAATTGACTCCCATGAAATTGAGGACTAATGAAAAAAGGTGGAATATAAGAACCAGAACAGAAAGCAGAAGGTAGAAAGATAAAGGAAGAAAAAGAGATAGCATTGGTAGACAAAATTAATATACACAGAGAATGGGAAATCAAGGAAGAAGAAGCACAGCAAAGAAGAAACAAGCTAGCAGCACGATTTTATCTTAAGCAGTCCACCTCGCTGTCCAGCTCCCTCCAGATTGATGTCCCTAAGGTTCTCACTCCATGGACTCCCAGAACAGACCACTCGGGCAGGATCCTGTCCCTAATCAGCCATTCTCTGCAAGAGAGATGGTGAGTGCCCACCTAAACCAACGTCATCTTGCCCTCCTATATCCTCTTGGTGTGTTGTTATTTGCCTGTTTTTTCTGTTAAGTCTAGGTAAAGGTTTATTGATTGATTGATTGATCTTTTCAAAGAAGAAACTTTTGTTTTTATTCTTTTTCTTTTTTTTGTTTTATATTTCATTGATTTCTAATTATTGGTTTGATATTTAGCATTTACTTTTTTCTGCTTATTTTCTGTTTGGTTTGCTTTTTTCTTTCTAAAGAATGTGATCCTTTAGAATACATGTGATCCTACACATGTAGAGTAACCGTCAGTGGGGTTTTTTTCCAAAGATAATTCCATGCAAGACTAATAAAATCATGCCAGCATACAAAAATATGTGCTTGTATGACTTAGCTAGAATATAATCCTGACTAGGAAAATAAAGTGTGAAGTGCTTTCTTCATGAAATTGTCTTTTGATAATTATTTCACAATCATGAATTGGAGATTTATCAATTGATAATTATTGAATATAGCTACTTCACATTGCAATTTAAGTGCAGACTTATGTGTTTCATTTCATTATCTAAGTTACAAAGCCTAAATAAAATCCAACTCAATGTGGATATTGGCTACTGTTTGAGGGATGGAAGAGGGGAACACTGAAAAACAGAGATAAGATTTTTCTAGAGATAAGTAGTTTTTTACCTACTCCAGTGCATGTAGTAAAAGCCTCAACATCTTTCATAATAAAGCATGAATCTTTTCATTTTAGTCATAAAATTGTTAGGAATAAGGTCATATTCTGCTTGCAAAATATGAGCTGAATCATCAACTTAGCCATAGAACCATTTCAGCAGAGCACTATTAGAAATTTTAACTCAAGCAATATAACTTTCTGATTTATACTCCAACTTAAACTGAAAAATATAAACCTAAATAATATGAGCTTGCTTTTTAAATGGTATTATTAAATATAAGCCAATAAATTGTTGAATAATATAAACTTAAAATTGTGCCTTTTGTTTTGGAATTATATTCTGTGATATCCACCCCCCCTTTTTTTTATAGATGGAAAGTGAATTGCCTCAATTTCACATATGAAGAAAAAAACAAGTATATGTTTCATATTCCTTTTATCCACACCCCACCTCATCTGCTACCTGACCTAAGTAGCTTTGTCCAAATCAAAACCCTAGTCCTGTGGGTGTGAACTATTTTGTAAATAGGATTTTTAAATACATTAATAAGTAAGATGAGTCAGAGTGTGGATATGAACCCATTTGTAAATGGTACCTTTTAAGATTCTAGTTGTTAAAGTGAGGCCAAAATAAATCAGAGTGGGCCAAATTCTACATGACTGGGGTCCTTATAGTGGAGTAAATTCTGACACAGTCAGTCAGGAGAACCCAGAAGAGGAGATAAAAATAAAAAAAAAACAGATTGCCATGAGATGCAGGATTTCCCAAAAGCCAGCAGCAGAACACTATGGTTCAGAATGCTTTTTCTTATTTAGTAATCAGCTAAATGGTTGGAAGTATATTTAACTTATTACTAACATGCCTAGAGTAGTTATCAGAGTATTTATGGACTATTGAAATCAGCCTAGCTGTTAGCTCTAGATCTAGCAATCTATTTAACTCTTTGAGGAGTTAATTATATGTTCTTCATAGGATTTCCAAGAAATTTAATACCAGAGTAAAATTGTTCAACACAGTGCTTAATCCAATAAATGCTACTTCTATAATAAGCTCTGTTTTATCTGCATGCAATGGCATCCTCATCTTTCTGTTCTTTGCAATGGGTGTGCCACTTTTTCATTTCATCAAATATCATAGAACAACAAGTGAAAAAATTTAAAAGATAGACAAAACTTTGCTTCATTCTACTACAAATTTCTATCTGATGTGTCAAGAGAAATATCTGGGAAGCAGATATGGCTCAGGCAATTGGGCCCCCTGTCTACCATTTAGGAGGTCCAGAGTTTGATTCCCGGGGCCTCCTGGGGAAGGCAAGCTGGTCTGTGCAGTGAGCTGGCCCAAGCGGAGAGCTGGCCCATGTGGAGTGCTAGCCCACGTAGGGGTGCTGGCCCGCATGGGGTGCTGGCCCGTGCAGAGAACTGGTGCAGCAAGATGACAAAACAAAAAGAGACACAGAGCAGAGACAATAAGACATGCAGCAGACTAGGGATTTGAAGAGGCACAAGAGATTGAGCACCTCTCTCCCACTCTAGAAGGTCCCAGGATCGGTTCCGGGTGCTGCCTAAAGAGAAGACAAGCAGACGCAGAAGAACACATAGCAAATAGACACAGAGAGCATACAGCAAGTGCAAAACAATGGGGGGGGGGATTGAAATCAATCAATCAATCAATCTTTTTTAAAAAAGAGAGAAATATCTGAAGGGTCAGAATCACAAATAATCTTAAGTTTTATCATTTCTGTAGGCATTGACAGACACAGTAGTATCTTAGGCTTGCTTCTCTTTATACCATAACCATGCCCTTTTCATAGAGTCAAAAGCCAAAGTAAACAAAAAGATTTTCCAGAAAGTAATTGCATTTGTCGTACAAAGGGGTACTGATGAAAAGTACCAGAATTCTGTTGGCTTTTATAAAGGGTATTTATTTGAGGTAGAAGTTTACAGTTACCAGACCATAAAGCATAAGTTACTTCCCTTACCAAAGTCTGTTAGCACATATTGAAACAAGATGGCGGGTGATGTCTGCTAAGGTTCAGTCTTCCTCCTCCTCCCAAGGCTCCATGGTCCCATCTTCTTCCAATCTTAGCCACAGGCTGGGACACATCTTGTCTCTCTCCAGGGGACCGTTTCTCTCTGGGCTCAGCTGCTCTTTTCTCTCCACAAGGCCAGCTGTAAACTGTTAGATAAATGGTTTGTATCTCTTCCTGGGGCCTCTGTCGTGTCTAATGGAGCCTTTTCTCTTTCCTCACATATCTCCTTTTCTGTGTGCTTACTTCCTAGGCCATAGGATCAAAACTCCAGCATCAAAAACTACAACCTCCCTTCCCTGTGGTGTGGTTTCTCTGTGAGTTCTCACCCACCAAGGGTTTGGGGACTCCATGTCCTACTGATGTGGCCCAATCAAAGCCTTAATCATTATTTAATCAAGTGAAAGTGAAACCTCTGAATCCAATATAATCTAATGTACCCAGAGGAACAGACCAATTTACAAACATAATCCAATATCTATTTTTGGCATTCATAAATAATACTAAACTGCTACACTCCACCCTCTGAATTCTAAAAAGACATTACAATATTCAAAAAACCTTATATGAGTAGCAATGCTAACTACAAAATCACATCTCAATCAGTTTAAAGAAATACAGTTTGGGGGCAAAGTCCCATCTGACTGTGGACCTTTGAAACTTAAAAAACAATTTATCTGCTTCCAATACACAAATGGACAGACAAAGGATAAACATTTGCATTATCATAAAGAGAAATTGGGACAGAAACATGAGCCATGGGTTGTCTATAGTTCAGTAAACTGCAGGGCACATATCCTTAGATTTCGAAGTCTAAGGGTCATTCTTAAGAAGATATTTTCTTCCCCCTGAAGCCACATGGGGACCCACCCTTTCCACAGGTTTGCCCAATGGCCATTTTCTTTTTCTTTTTTTTAAAGATTTATTTATTTATTTACTCCCCCCACCCCCTTGTTGTTTTGTACTCGCTGTCTGCTCTCTCTGTGTGTTCTTGTTCTTCTGTGTCTACTTGTTTTCTCTTTAGGAGGCACCAGGAACCAATCCTGGGACCTTCCGGAGTGGAGAGAGGCTACTCAATCTCTTGTGCCACCACAGCTCCCTGGTCTGCTGCATCTCTTATTGTCTGTCTTCTGTGTCTTTTTTTGTTGCATCATGTTGCTGCACCAGCTCTCCACACGGGCCAGCACTCCTTGCCAGCCAGCTGTCCTGTGTGGGCCAGCACTCTGCATGGGCCAGCTCTCCACTCAGGCTAGCTTGCCACAGAGGCCAGCTTGCTTTTCACCAGGAGGCCCCAGAAATCGAACCCTGGACCTCCTATATGGTAGATGGGAGTCCAATCGCTTGAGCCACATCCACTTCCCCTGGCCACTTTCTTGGTTCCACCCTCATCAAGCATCTGGGTGGAACCAAGCTCCAGGCCATACCCTCCAAGAGCACTGGGGAGAGGGCCACACTTTACCCACTCTTTGGCTTAGAGTTTTAATCCCCTAGTACAGTGAAGTGAAGACAACCTCCTCCCTAACCTTTGACATAAAGGCCCAACCCTCTCAGAACAACAAGTTGGCAACCTGGCCTTCCCTAATTGATGGGGGACAGGTCCACCCCTCTCAGACCTATGGAATGTGGATCTCAACCTCCCTAATCCCCAGGGAATGTGCTCCACCTTCTCTGTAACTTGGGGTGGCAAAACTCTCCCTGACCATCATGTGGGAACATCCACTCTCTTCAACTGCCAGGGCAAACTCACCCTCTCTGTACACATGGGTGTGGTTCCTCTCTTGGTCCAAAGAGATGTCTTAATTCCAGATCTCAATTCCCATGGTTTTCCTCTTGAAGTCATTTCCCCTTCAATCTCTTCCTTCTGTGTCCCTTTTATTCCAAGCTGACAGCAGTTTTGTTCATACAGCTCTTTCAAAAAGTTTGTTGGTTTAGCATGCAAGAAGCAGGGATCCAAGCTATCAGACAGTAAGACTTTCCACAAGTCTTTCCTAGATAACTGCATCTTCAATCCTGATTTACAAGTTCAAGTTTAATTAAGTCCTCAGATGGGGCACTATCGTCTGGGGATATGATTTCCAGATGCTTAGAATTTCTGGAATCAGTTTCTGGTTTCTTTGTGCCCAAAAGTTCACTTCTCATCTTATCACTCTCATCTAGCATTTTGCTGTAAGCTACAAGGAGAAGCCAAGCTGCATTATCCGAGTTTACTTTGGAAAGTTCTTCATCTAAATGCCCAGGCTTACCATTTTCAAATTCTGCCTGCCATATAACATCAGGAGTCAATCTTGCAAAGTTTTCTGCAACTTTAAAACATGGATCACCTTTCCTCAAGTTTCCAGTAATATTTTCATCATTTACTTCTAAAGCATCATACAAAGTCACTTCAAAGCACTCTAGGCCTTTTCTATCAAACATCTCACAATTCCTCCAAAAAATACCCCTTACCCATTTATAAAACCATTCCAGTATTTTGGTAATTGCAGAAGCATGACCCCACACTTGGCACCAAATTATGTTAGTCAGCCAAAGGGGTGCTGATGCAAAGTACCAGAATTCTGTTGGCTTTTATAAAGGGTATTTATTTGGGGTAGAAGCTTACAGTTACCAGGTCATAAAGCATAAGTTACTTCCCTCACCAAAGTCTGTTGCCAGGTAGGATATTGAGTCCTCCATTCTCTGCAGTGTGGTTTCTCTGTTAGTCCCTGCCCAGTGGGCAGGGAGGACTCAACATCCTACTGATGTGGCCCAATCAAAGCCTTAATCATTATTTACTCAAGTAAAAATGAAATCTCTGAATCCAATATAATCTAACATACCCAGAGGAACAGGCCAATTTACAAACATAATCCAATAACTATTTTTGGAATTCATAAATAATACCAATCTGCTAAAGTTATGGTAGTCAGTAGTGGCCTAAATCAATGCCCATATGGGCAAAATCTATGATAATGTGAAAGGGTGTAGTTGTGCAGTGGATGGGCATGACAGTGGTCCAATGATGATATTGGTTTCAGGGGTGCTGGTCTGTGAGGCAGATAGGGTGGAGGGGTTGGGTTGGACTATTCATGGAGCTGGGGGGAGGGTGAGGGGAAGGAGCAGGTGAACTCTGGGGATTTGCAGATCTGGGGTTAAAACTACAATGATTGGAATGTTCTTTGTGCAAATATGGCAGGGGAGGGTTACTGGTGTAAGGTATTAGATGTGGGGAAGCATATCTGGGGCACATGTGGGGCAGGCTTCTATGGAATATGTAACTGTTCATCTTGTCATAGTATGTTATATCAGTGGGTGGAGACCCATACAATAAACAAGAAAACATTAAACTTCAATCCTGGGGAGTCCTGCTACGTTCTCAAATAGATGGGCAAGAGTCTCTCAAGAACATAGACAGTGCCTAATGAAAGAAAACAGACCAATATGTCAAGCCCTCAATATTATTGCAAGTAACTATAAATGTTATACTTCAAAAAGTGAAACTTAGTGGTTACCATAGGTCCCAAGGGGAGGGGGAAGGAAGAATAGAATAGATGGAAAATAGGTCATTTTAGGGCATTAGAACTGTTCTACATGATCTTGCAATAATGGATACAGGCCATTTTAAATTTCATCAAAAGTTATAAAAGTTATAAAAGTGTATGGTTCAAAATGTAAACCGTAATGTAAATCATTGACCATGGTTAGTAGCAATGCTTCAATATATGTATGTCAATTATAACAAATGTACTATCCACATGTAAAATGTTATTAATAATGGAGAGGGGAAAAGGGAGAGGATGTTGGGTATATGGGAATCTCCTATATTCTGTATGTGACTTTTCTATAACCTAAAGCTTCTTTGAAGATAAAATGAAAAAAAAAAAAAAGACACTGGGAGAATATATGGAAGAAAATGTCACTGTACATAAAAGACAGCAGATCTTACAGTGATGAGAAACTTAATGCAAAAAACAATTTTTTTTTATTATTTCAAAAAATTTTAAATTATTTGTATTTTATTTCTTATTTTTAAAACTATCATTATTATTTCATTTTCTTATTAATTTTATTTGGTTATTTTGTTGGTTTCATTTTTGAAGAGGTTTTGGATCACAGAAGGATCACAACTCTTGCAGGGGAGGATCATTGATGCGAGGTGTCAGTGATGGGGGTTGAATGGGAGGAGGGTCACCTGGGGCATACCTCTAAAGCATATGAATGTGTTCAAGTGTCCATGGGGCATTGTCATGGTGGGTGGAGATCCACACAATAACTGAAAAAATATCAAATTCCCACCCTGGGGGACTCTGCCACATTCTCTAATGGGACAGCAAGAATCCCCTGAGTACAGGGGCAGTGCCTAGTGAAGGAAGACGGACCATTGATATTGATGACTGTATTTATGAAACTTTTCTTTTGAAATTGAAACTTAGTCTAGTATTATATGTTGCCTAAGAGTTACCTTCTGAGAGCCTCCTTGTTTCTCAAGTGTGGCCTATCTCCACACCAAACTCAGCATATAAATGCACTACCTTCCCTCTGGCATGGGACATGACTCCCAGGATTAAGCTTCCCTGGCACCGAGGGATTATTACCAAGTGCCAACTAGCAATGTAACTATAAAAAGACCTTGACCAAAAAGGGGAAATGGTAAATACAAATGAATTGTTATGGCTAAGAGATTTCAAAGTGAGCTGGGAGGTCATTCCAGAAGTTATGCTTATACACATCCTAGCAAGATCTTATTGACTGCCACAGCAAATATTGCTTTATTTTTTTTTTATTTTTTATTGTTCATAAAAATCAAGATTTTTCACAGTACATACCAATATTTGTAAAATGAGTGGCATTGTGGCAAATATTGCTTTAAACAGTGGAATTTCTGAGGGCTCTAGAGATATCCAGACACTATAGGCAGGGCAGACGGCTCAGGAGTTTGGTGCCCTGCCAGTAGGCCCTACTTTGGAATTTATGCTCCCCAGTGTGACAAAGTTGGGCTCATTTGTGGTTTCCCTACACATGGCTCTTCTGCCCCGTCTGTTCAAACCTATAGTTAGTTCTAAATCTGATTGGTGTATCTCTAAAAGACATAAATCTTTGGGTTGTCCAGGTGCCAGTTGGGCCCTGAATCTCAGCAGAGTTGCAACACCTACTCTCCAGTCATTGAACTCACCCAGGACAACTAACAAGGAGACGATGATGGACAACACCCATGCCAAGGAACAGAGAGTGTCTGCAACTGCAAGCAAGATAGTTCCATTCATCTGCCAATGGGATCTAAGCTCCCTCTCAATTAGAAGCAAAGTGGGTGTCACCATCCCCAAATTCTCCATACTGGGAAATGAACAATGGACTAAAGTAGACTTATTATTATTCTACTATAGACTTATTATTATTCTAGCAATGAAAGAACTCTTATCATTGATATAAAGGCATTGGCCACCAGAGGTTCTGAGGGATGGGAGAGGGAAGAATAGTTGTAATATGGGGACATTTTGGGGACATTGGCATTGTCCTGTATGATATTGAAGTGACAGATACAGCCATTGTATATTTTGTCATAACCTACAAAGTTGGGCAGGATAGAATATCTGCAAACTGTAATCCAGAGTTAGTAGCAATGCTTCAATATGTGTTCATCAATTGTAACAAACATACCACATTAATAAGGGAAGTTGTCAATGTGGGAAAATATGGCAGGGGGAGGGAATGATGCATATGGGAATCGATTATATTTTTTATGTAACGTTTATATAATCTGAAGCTTCTTTAAAAATGAAAAAAAATTATGAAAAAAAAGAATAGAAGTGATGGTTATCTATTCTTTAGAACAGTTTTGAACAGTTATAGGGATTGAATGCATTCCTCATGAACAGGCAAAATCTGTTGTCAAAGGAAATTTTGTTTGTTTGTTTGTTTGTTTTGAAGAATGAGATAATTGGCTAAACTGAAATGAAATATTTCTATTTTAATCCTTTCATAATTACTTGGCACTTGGAAAAATGATTAGAAATAGGTACTAAATAAATCTCTTTTTTAAAAATAAATCTTTAAATATATTTTCAATCAAAACATCTTTCAAAGCAACTTTTTTCTGAATGTTTCATTTGGATCCATAAATCAGTTTTTGAAGCTGATTACCAAGTTTTCGTACTTCTCAAATACACTCTGAGTTATCATATATAGAAAGTCTAACTGTATTTGCCCATTACCATGGCAGGTAAATTCTTATTGTTTTTCAACCTTCAAAGTTAATTCCATTCAACCAATGTTTATTTAGCTGCTACCATTTGCAAAGATCTGCCCAAAGTGATTTGAGAGGAAAATTTCTGTAAGACATGTCTTCAGCCTTTAGGAAACCTTATGTTCATAATGGCCAGCTGTTCAGGTTTCATTTTTAAAAATGGGAAAGTCTCAGGCAAAATGCAATAATGGCATGTGTTTTAGATGAAGGTGACTAGATAAGAGAGGTGAGAAGAGCAGGAAAGGTAAGACAAATATGCACATAAATATAATACAGTAAATAAACAGGAGAGTTACAAAATTTTCCATAGGGATTGAAAGAAGGAAGAACAAGATTAACATGCAATTCACTAAAGTACATCAATTTTCCATTCATACATTTAGAGAGAAGAATTGTTCTCTCTCCAGATAATTAAAAATAGAACTTTCCAATATATCTGAAGCATATGTGACATTCAACTGGTCACTTGGGATAATTAGAGATTTACATTTTATTATATTCATTTCTTGGCAATCTGTAAGGCTGTCAGGATCCTAAACTGTAGTGAGATTTAAAATTATATTCATGTATCTGAGAATAAAGTATGTATAACTATACACAATTTTAGTCTGTTATAAAATCAGCTTCTTGGAATTCAGAGTTGGTGCTATTATCTGAGAAAATGAACGTGGCATACATTAGTGAGTTATACCTCACCGTGTAGATTCGTGGAGTTCCATTGAAATGTTTTGATCCGTAATTTTAGAATCTAGAAGTCTTGTTTTAGAGTTAGAATATTATTTTCTAATTAGCATACTTGTAAAAATTCTAATCTGTTTTTTACATTTTGCATGCCAAATATTGGGAAGGATTTTAACACTGTTAACTCATGAAGGTAGTGTGAGAGAGGACAGAATGCCAGACCTGAAGTCTAAAGCTGGGTTTCCATGTCTACTGAGCATTGAGAATTTGGGAAATCTGGATAGCTTTTCTTAGTTCTGCAAATTGTAATCCTTGTTAATAATACCTGTTTCACTTATCCCATATGGAGAGATTATTTGTGAACATGCTTATAAGATCTTTAAAAATTCAAGGCTGTATTATATAAATGTGAATAAAAATATTATGTATAGCTCAATATTTATGTGGAACTTGCAATTTCCAAAATGTATACTGGCATATTTCATTGGTTCGGAGAAAATATGCTTAGAGTTGATTCATAACTATAGAAGTAGCCAGCGTAGTGAAAAGAGTGTGCTTGCAGAATGAGAGGACTTAGATTTAAGCCCTGGATCAATCATATTTTAGGTTTGTGATTTCAGGCAAGTCATTCAAGCTTCATGAATCCCTTCAGTCTCCTCAGATATGAAGGAGATTTGCCCCATCCACCTGAAAAGGTTGATGTGATGATGAGATAAGTTTGTAAACTGTAAACTTCCAAGGAAACAAAGATGTGTTTCATTCTTCTTGATTTTCTACACAAATCCATTTGTATAGTGTCCTAGCTCTAGGCAGGAGTGCAGCAATGGGAACAGGTCAGAGGAGCTGGGGTGAGGTGGTCAGTGGCTTCCAAGCCTGAATCAGACCTGCAGAATCTTAGGTTCAGAATTGGGTGTGCTCCTGGGTAGCTGGATCAGAGGAACTGCCTGAACTGGCCCTTACCCACTATGTTAATTTTTCAGTTCATGACACTGCTACCAGCACTTCACTCTATGCTATGGGGAAACTACATACCAAATAACTATAATATATATTTGCTGCTCTCAAGGTACTTACAATCTAGGTAGATAGCAAATAAATAAACACATGAAAGAGTTTCAAGCTACTCAGCTGGTTTCACAAAGAATAAACTATGTATTGCCAAATAATAAGCTGAGAAAATACTTTATTCTTATTACAAGCTTCCTGTGTTTATTTATTAGCTTTGTACTTTGATTCAGAAAAAGCTTTTCAAAAATGTTTTCTTGTGTAAAATAGGAGGGACTTCAGTTTGTCTGCCTAGTGAGGAACAATCAAATGGAGAAGAGATTCAAGATGCAAGGGCAAATGGGGCTGAGGAGAGGGATGGTAATAGAACAAAAACTTTGGGTAGTCAGTGGGGGATTAGATCAGAGTAGGAAAAAAGCAGACTTGGAAAGAATGAAAGGGGAAGAACTCTGATAAAGTAGACATTAATGAAAAAACTATTGATAGAATTAAATATTTTGAAAGGAAAAAGAGGGAAGAAAAATAGACACTATCTTATCTTGATTTTAGAATCTGTGATGTTGTGACAGCTGGAAGCTTTTTCTGGATCCCAGAAAAGATCATGTTCTTGAAGCTAATCCATTCTTGTGGGTGTGGGACTCTTTGGTTGGAGTGGATTCAGTTGGTGGGGAAGGAATCTTTGATTGGATTACTTTAGTGTGGTGTGACCCAGGGTGGGGTTTGGTTCTCTTGCTGGAGTCCTTCATAAACAGAGGACTGAAAGTAGAGGCACATAGAGGAAAATCTGCAGAGATGGAGAGAAGGAACCCAGGATATCAGAGAGGAACCTGGGAGAGAGGAAGCCACAGACAGAGCAACCAGAAGCTGAAACAGTGGGACCTGGAAGAGAAACAGATGCCTCCATGTGCCTTGCCACCTAGCAGGAGTCCAGGATCACTGGCAGCCGATCTTTGGGTCAGAGACCATCTCTGATGATGTCTTGATTCGGACATTTTCACGGTCTCAGAATTGTAAGCTTTTAACCTAATAAATTCCCATTATAAAGCCAACCCATTTCTGGTATATTGCTCCCAGCAGCTTTTAGCAAACTAAAATAGATGGTTTGAAGCTGTATTAACTCCAGAAATGTGTGTTCTTAAAGTTAATTCATTCCTGTGGGTGTGGACCTATTGTAAGTAGGATCTTTTGGTGAGTAGTAACTTAAGTTAAGATGTGACCTACTTCATTCAGGGTGGGTCTTAATCCTCTTACTGGAGTCCTTTATAAGAGAATGAAATTCAGACATAGAAAAAGCCATGGAAGCAAGAAGCTGAAAGAAATGAAACCTGGAAGAGAAGGGAGAGACCAGATGTCACCATGTGCCTTGCCATGTAACAGGAGTCCAGGATCACAGGCAACTGGTCTCCAGGAAGAAAGCATCATCTTGATTGGTTTGGCCATTTTCATGGCTTCAAAAGTGTAAGCTTATAAGCTAATAAATTCTCATAGTTAATGCCAATGCACTTTATGGTGTCCACTTTTGGCAACCTAGTATACTAGAACAGGAGTCATTTTATGAATACACATATCTAAACCATGAAACTAGTAGTTTTTTCAAACTA
Source organism: Cabassous unicinctus (assembly GCA_029593785.1). Taxonomy (NCBI): domain Eukaryota; kingdom Metazoa; phylum Chordata; class Mammalia; order Cingulata; family Chlamyphoridae; genus Cabassous; species Cabassous unicinctus. The sequence continues at coordinate 12,674 of JAQZBX010030313.1, read as the reverse complement.
AGGGCTGTGGTCCATAAGTGGGTCATTACTCATTACTGGGTCATAAAAATTTTAGTGAGTTTCACTTAGTATGTTTTAAAAATAAAATAGAACCAAACAGAAACTACTTGAGTGCATTGCACTTTGTAAGGGTAAGTTTTGTTTTGTGAAATTTTGTCGAAATTAAATATATATGTATGAGTATCTTGGGCCATGACAACATATGAATTTCTTTCTGTGGCTTATAGTTTAAAAAAATTCCCAAAGTCTCTGAACTGGAGAATCCCTCAATAAAATTGTGAAGAGGCAAATAGAGCTTGAAAACCATTTGTTGGTTTAGATTTGTTTTGGGTTAGTCACTACAATCCCCTTCCTTTCTCCAATGGTTCTCAGGAGTCCAGAAGCACAAAAAAAGAAAGGAACTAGTAATGTTGATCAAAGCTTAGAAATTAGACCCAGCAGGGTTAAGTTTATTAGGGAAGTGAAGATGCCCTGGTGGTTGGTTAAGATAGGCCTAAGATGGTAGAACTGAGTTTCCAAACTAGTGCAGGCTGATCATCTATTTTTTTTTCATCATCATCATTATTTTTCATTTTTTAAGATTTATTTTATTTATTTATTTCTCCCCACCCCCTCATTGTTTTGCACTTGCTGTGTGCTGTGTCTTTAGGAGGCACCAGGAACTGAACCCAGGACCTCCGATACGGGAGTGAGGCGCCCAATCGCTTGAGCCACCTTCATTCCCTGCTTTGTTGTGTCTCTCATTATGTTTTTTCTTCTTGTGTCTCTTGTTGCATCATCTTGCTATGTCAACTTGCCATGTCTGCCCATCACGCCAGCTCGCTGTCTTCTTCAGGAGGCACTAAGAACCAAAACACAGACCTCCCATATGGTAGGTGGGAGCTCAGTTGCCTGAGCCGCATCTGCTTCCCCTGATCATATATTTTTAAACACCTTTAGTTGCTGAAAAACATTTCTTCCATTGAACTTCAAATCTGCCTTCCTGTAATGTCTTCCTGTAATATCTATGAATTTTCTGGAGCCATACCACAGTCTATCAACCTTGCTACAAAGAAGAGTTCCTGTATTTGAAATAGCTATTGTCATGTGAGTACATTTGAATCTCTAAAGGCTAAAGCAGAAAGCCTCAGAAGGCCAGACACTGGTAAGGGCAGGTGTGAGAGATTGGCCAGAGCATTAAGTGCAGTAAGGGTTTGGTTTATGCAGGACAGAGTCAAGTGAATGTGAGGAAGCCCAAAGAATATAGGATAGGTATGTGGATCAGCAGAGGCCCAAATGTAAGCATAAATGCAAATCATGAAATGAGGTGGAAACCACAGTATTATTGCCTGAACTCTTCCCCCTCTTTTTGAAGTGAAGCTTTGCCTTGAGAGAGGGCCTGGTCAGAGCAATACCCTCTCACGTCCTTTCTTCAGCTGTTCCTCACACCATGGTTTTCAGTCCTTCCCATGTCTTCTGAACAGCATAGCAATTCAAGTTTTCTTTTCTAAATCATTTTCTCAACCTGGAGTGCCTCGAATAAATGTCATTGGCTGGTTTGTTGTGCTTGTCAACATACATGTGTTAAAATAAAAACTTGAGCAAAATCTGGTTAGGTCTCAGAGAATTTTCTTGAATAAATTCATGAATTGGGGAAATTCCAAATGCCACCGGGTGGAAAAGACTTCTGCTGAACAAAGAGAGCAGTGGGCTTTTATAGACAGAACAAGGGAGTACATTGGGAGGAAATTTTCACTGGTTAATGTAGACTACATTTCCTAATTTGTTAGTGCAAGAGGTTGCTTAGCAATGAGGAAGTTAGCTGGCTTAAGAAGAGGGAGTTGGAACTATCTGATTGGCTGATTTAAATATTGTTTTCTGGGTGAGGCAGGCATTTGGGAATAGAAACTTACTTAGATTTTGGTTCTGCTAACATGGGGCTTAGTATGGGCACCTCCAGTTGGTGCTATTTTTCATATGGATTTCTAATTAAACACTTTGAAAGTATTTTGAGATGTAAACTGTCTGTGGCTAATTACAGTAATAAACCCATTACTGTTATAGGGTTCCTATACACAGACCATCTTATTTATACTTCAATATATCCTGGTATGTGGACTAGATGTTTTACTTATGCATTTACTTGATTTTTAACAATGTGGAATTGATATCTGTTTATTTATATTTATATCTGTTTTATGTCCTCTTTCTATGTGAAATTTAATAGATAGACCTTTTGTTCCAGCAGTTTTCAAAAGTTTATTGAAAACATTCAAAGTTTCATTGAAATCTTTTGCATTACTTATGTCTCTTCTTATTCAATGAGTATTTAATGTTGGACAAGCATATTCTCACATCGGTAAGTGGTATCCAAATTCTCTATTATAATAAATACTTTATCCTTGTGACTGTAAACCACTGATTAAATGGGGGAAATAATTCCTTAATTGTAAATGTTAGAATAAAATATTCTGGTTTCTAATTACTAATTATACCTAAAAGAGAAGCATGAAATTTTATTTTTAGACAATGCCTTACAAATCATCATATGCAAACTATCATTTGGTAGGTAGGAAATGGATGCCTATAGATGTTTAATAATTTTCTAAAGTAATTTTGCTAGCTAGCAATGACAGAACTTAGCCTTTATTTCTAGTGTGACTAACTACTTTAGCTCCCTCCAATTTTTGTGAGTTAATTTTGAGGTATATTCAGAAGGGATATGTCTATCAAATTCCCATATGGTTATATGAGCTTCGCCTCTGATTGTTCATACAAACCCCAAGGTGAGGTGAAAGGCCTTTCTCTTCTCTCTCTCTCTCTTTTTTTTTTTGCAAAAAGTGTATGCTATGTGTCTCTGGCATAAATCTTATAGCTCTTTTTTAAAGAAAGAAAAAAAGTCATTATATGCTTGGCAATGTAGCTCACCTCTTCCTAAATAACCTCTGCTGTTTATGACATAGAACTGAATTTTCTCCTCACTGACCTCTTGCTTGATTTATAATTGACATATTTATTATATTTTCTGCTTATACTCTTCATTTTATGTTTAGGACATCTCAATTGTTCTTTTTTATTCCTTTGCCTCAGAGTTTTTTCCACTTTCATATTCCTCTTATTCAGCTCTCTATTCAGTATTAATATTAGACTACAGTCATAACCCTTGAAGGCAGAGCATAATGTCTTGCTGAGCATTTAAAACTTTTCTATTTCAGGCTAATCTAGAAATTGCTTTAGCCACTAGGTTTAAGATGGGCCTTCAGTGTACCAAAATATGCTTGGTTTATTGTTTTAAAGATGTGATAGGATAACCTCATTTTAGCCCATTTCTAGTCATGCTTTATTCTATTTAGCTTTTAATTCCTATTGCAAACTTTACAGTGTCTGTAGCAGATACTGACAGTGTCCCACCCTCATTTATCCCTTAGACCTTAGAAATAAGTTAGCTGTTGCTAGATCTTGAAGTGGTTTTAACTAAATTTATATAGTTGCAGAATATTTCTATTCCCACTGCCTCAAATGGACAGTTAATTGCCTGTTTTCTAGCTTATCATCCCTACTTTTACATTATTATACAATTAATTATGGGTCCAACATTAATTTTCTGTGATTATAGGATTGTTAAGCAGTGAATATATTTTACTCTAGATTCAAAGAAACCTTTAGATTATCTCATGCACCATAAACAAAATATTACAAAATATAGACAATTTAAATAATGCAATATTTAAATTCAATTCAATTCCTGTTTGAGTAAAATCAAAGAAAAATAGATAGCAAAATGCATACAATTTCCAAAAATTATGACATAAAATTGTATTTCTTTCATTTTGTAATGTTTATAATATTTTTATTTGTTTTATAATGTATTAATGTTTTAAATGTTTGAACATAGAGATTACTAATTTGATAAAGGGTTAAATAATATTTTTTACTTACCCATTAACTAACTCTATATGTTATAGCAGTGCTTCAGGGGCAAACATTAAACTAGCAAATACCACTGAATATAATCCAGTGATTGCTTTTGTCTCAAGGCAACACATTTCAGTTTTAAATGTCAACTTACATAATACCTTGTTTTAAATGCACAAGTTTATGGAGACTCTTGGGTTTTATTAAGAAATGCTGTACCTGCCACATTGAGAACATATTTTTTTATGGCAAGGAAAGCAAATAAATCAGCAGTTCCAATATATGGAAATGTTATGTTTGAAAAAATTAGTTTTTTAACTCATTACTATCATATATATGCTATATATGTCAAATACAATAGAAGTTCCTTTAAATTTAATGGCGAGATAAAGATGAGCTAAGTTGTCATTAAACATTAGATACAGAAAAATAACATTTGCCACTTTTTAAAGAGAATGCTAATCATCATATAAATGAGCAATTTAATCCTCTTTAAATTGGAAAAATCCAGTGGGACAGTTAATTTCACAGTTGTTAGTGAGGACCAAATCATTGTAAGATGATTCTTAGTATTTATTAGGTAAGAAATTACAGAAATACATGATCAGACTTTCATATTTAGAACAGAATGACAATCTTACTTGGCAGAGAATATTTTCTCATTGTGTTCATGCAACCAATGTTTTCATTCTTCCAAAAGAGTAGAGACAAAAGCATCCAGACCTGTAAACTGTCGATGTTTGGGATAGGGTGGGAAGTAGTCTTAAAGAAGCATGGAATAGGGTTGTAGTTATTTTCTGGAATCCACTGATGAACCACTAAGTCTGAGGTAAATTCAGTTATCATGTTTAGCCTAAGAACTGAGATTTTGACCTAAATCCTGTTTTAGTTCAAACCCCAAATTTAGGCCTGCCCTTGTCTCCTTAGCTCTTGGGTCCTTGCAGTAGCAATTTTCACTGACCACATCTCTTGATATTCTGATGTTGGCCAGAATCACCTTCTTAGTACTAAAAGGAACAGAAAATCTGAGAAGCTAGAGAGATCTGAAATGTCAGCCTGCCCCTCAGGTTTTGATTTCTACTTATATGTTCTTTCCAGAACCCTGACCTGGTCAGATATTACTTTGACAAATATTACTTTCAACAAATAGTTATTATACACTTATATATTATTCCAGAAACTTTTGGTCTACCATGTAATTGCAGTTGGGCAAAGGTTGCTTAAATTGTAACAATGGAAGCCCACTTTCTGAGTGAGCAGAGTATATTGAGAGCAGAAGAATTCTTCCCTAAATACTCAATATAACTAAATGATGTTTTTTTAGTTTGCCAAATGGCTGCCAATGCAAAGTACCAGAAATGGGTTGGCTCTTATAATGGGGATTTTATTTAGGGTAAAAGATTACAGTTCTGAGGCCATGAAATATCCAAATCAAGGAATCATCAGGGATGCTTTTTTACCAAAGTGAGCTACTATTGATCCTAGCATCCTGCAACATGGTGAAGATGACTGCCAATCTCTGCCTTCCCCTTCTAAACAACAGTCTCCTGAAGTTCAGCTGTGGGCAACCAGGCATAGGGCTTGTCTCCTCAGCTGTGGGCTGCTCTATGGACCCAGCCTCTTGAGGGCCTCTTTCCATGCCTCTGTGCTCTGCTGGTTCCATACTCCGGGACCTCTCTCAGCTTCTCAGGGCTTCTCTGCTTTCCTGTAATCTTCTCTCTCACATGGCAGAATCAAATATGGCAGCTTCCTTTTCCTGTGTCTCTCTTCACGTGTCTCCGTTTATATCAGACCCAACAAGAGGGCAGAGATTAAAACTGAGTTATGCCTCACTTATGTAGTCCAACAAAAGGATCTCACACCCACAGGATTGGATTAGTTCAAAAACATAATCTTTCCTTTTTTGGGATCCATAAAAGAATTTCAAACTGTCAAAGATGGCTATAATTTACAAAGATAATGGGTAGAGGATGGGGAAATGTGTGTGAGTGGGAGCTGTATTTCATGAATTCTAACCAAGTCATGACTCTCACCAAAGGATAATCCCCAAAACCCAAAAACTAGACAGGACACTTGGTACAGCCCGAGGAAATCCACAGTATAAGAATTATTTTGCCCAATTGTTAGCATCAGTCTCCTATGTGATAAAAATTATACAAGGAACTGGTAATGCAAAGAAAATTAAGACATGTTCTATGTCCTTAGATTTCAGTGTTAAAAAATTAATTTCATAGGGAGAAATTAACATCTAGACCAATATTATTTACCTTTATTGGGTCATAGAACATTTTTAGAAAAGATGAAAGCAACACACACACACCCACTACATGTATACAAAATTTTGTGTGTATTTATAGATGGTGCATATATACCCCAGAATCTATTAATAGATTCAAGGTTAAGAAGACTTAGATTACAGAAAACCTACTATGTGCCAATCTTTCAGGTGTTGAATGTTTTATGTTATTTGATTTAATCCCAGCAACTGAACTGCAAGTGAGAAACTTGCATTTGCCATTTTACAAGTGAGAAAACTGAAACTGAAAAAAATTAAAGCAGTTTTCCCAAGTTTATTAAATAAATATTTATTGCGGTCAGATATTTACCAAGACTTAAGTTGGCACAGACATGACTGCCAAATAATAAAATCATGGCCACCCCCTTCATGAATCTTATAGTCTAATAGAGATTACAGACACTAATTTAAAAATTAGATGTGTGATTTAAAAAACCTATTAGGGCAGTCTAATTATATTTGCATGAGTGAATGAAGTGGAACTATTTAGGAAGCTATCATGGCATTGTAGATGAAAGTTGATGGCATCTTATTTACAGTAGGATAGTGGCAGAGGACAAGGAAAGAATTTTTCTTATTAGGGATTTTGTCTGAGTTAAAATTGATAGGAAAAGGTAGGAAGAAACAAAAACAACAAAGGTATTTGTTTTAGTTCCCTAGGCTACTCAAAACAAAAACAGCGAAATGGTTCCACTTAAACAATGGGAATTTATTCCCTCATGGTTTGAGGCCAGGAAAATGTCCAAATCAAGGCATCATCAAGGCAATGTTTTCTTCCCAAATACAGGCTGCCAGCATCCTTGGCTTCTCTGTCACACAGCAAGAAACATGGAGGCATCTGCTGGTCTATCTCTTCTCTTCTCGGGTTTCCTTGATTTCAGGTTCTTGCTTCTGTGGCTTTTTCTCTCTCTGTCTGCATTTCATTCTCTTATAAAGGACTCCAGTAATAGGATTAAGATCCATCCATGGCCACTCCTTAACTGAAGTACTTTCATCAAAAGGTCCTACTTACAATGGTTTCACACCCACAGGAATGGAATAAATTTAAGAACATGTTTTTTCTGGGGTAAATACAGCTTCAAACCACCACAGCAGTATTGCCAAGATAGAAAGGTCTTTGGAGGTAGGAAAAGCTTGCTGTGAGTGAGGGTAGTTGAAGACCATGAGGCCAGACTTTGACATAATGATCTTGAGGTGAATCTGCTGAGTTAGCAGTTAGAGATGCAAATCTAGATCTCAAGAGAAGGCATTCACATCCAGTTGTGCAGTCGTGCATCACAGAACTGAAAGCACTATTCACTCTGGAGCATTATTCACTTCCAGATCCAGAAACAGTTCAAAACCTGTGTGGACATATGTGATGACTCCCAGAGGAGATTGGACTATCTGGAAGTCACACATTAAGCTTAAATATGATTTAAGCTAAAAAGCTGCATAAGATCACTTGGAAGAAACAATTGATTGAAAAGAGGGCATATGACTAAGCTGTAGAAAACCCAATATTTTAAGTCTGGGTAAAGGAGGAAGGGTCAGAAAAGGATATCTAGATGGATCATCCAGAGTGGATGGACAAACACCAGCATTATGTTAAGGCACCATTATGCAAAAGTAAAGATTCAAGACTGTCAAAAGCTGAAGAGAGGGAGACCTGGGATTCAAACCAACTTCTGTCCATGCAAAGGGCCCTATATGCTCTTGAGAAAACCATATTTCCCCTTGATAAATGCATAAAAATATATATTCAGTAACTTTGAATCTGGCACTCAGCCATGTCATATGATTAGCTAACATTTTAAAGCTTCCTAAGCAGGTTCTGAAATGTCGTGCTACCTTTTAATGGGCTGATAAAACTTATTTTGTTCTCAAGGAAAAGCAATGAACAAAATTAGAAGCCAAAGGCAGTCTTTTTATATGAATGAAATAATTTGAAAGGAATATTTTCAACTTTTCTCATAAACCTGTCTATGTTTAAATAAGCTACTAGGAGAATGTTGAGAATGAATCTTTATAAGAAAAAAATCCCTAGACAAAGCTCTGCTGCGGAATACTGGATGCCCTCAGAAATATCAGTATCACTGGACTTCAGTTCCTCATCAGGAGGTGGGGTAGTTACACTAGATTTCTAAATTCCCCTCTAATTCCAACTTTTATTTTCATAAGTGGAGCTTAAATTTGTGTCCCTTAAATATATTTATAATTGACAACTAAGGGCAAATTAGACTATATGTTCCCGATGCCTATACAACTGACCAATCTGATCCTGTCTAAAAAGAAAGTCAAAGGGTTGTCATTATGTTCACATACACACACACAGACACACACATACATCCATAAAATATTTGCCTGTGCCTGACTTTTCAATAATTTTATTGCTGCAATTTGTCATTTAGGCATGCTCTGAATATTCAGAAGAGACACAGATTATGAAGTTCAAGCTCCCCATTATTGCAAATGATATTCCTGCTATAATATGGTATACTTCTTGGAGGATCTGGAAAGTTTCTATTGTCCTTTATCTTTATTGAAAATACTTGTGTAGCTATAATGAAAATCATAGGTGAAATCTGCCAGCTCTGTCTATATAGTTATTATTAAAGATGTAGGTTTACAGGAAAATCATGTATAAAATACAGAGTTCCTATAACAACCTTATTATTAACACCTTGCATTAGTGTGGTATCTTTGCTAAAATTCATGAAATAACATTTTTATAATTGTACTATTAACTATAGGCCATTGTTTACAATAGGGTTCACTGTGTTGTATAGTCTTATGTTGTTGTTTTTTAAAAATTTCATTCTAGTAACATTTATACAAGCTAACATTTCCCCTTTTAACCATATTCACATATATAATTCATTGCTGTTGGTTTGTGCCACCTTTACATATTGGTATTAAGACTATAACAATTATTTTCCAGGAAAAAAAAATCAAAATTTTCAATCACATTGGGAGCCCCAGCTGTAACATTATATTAGAAAAAACTGTTTTTTCCTTTTTAATAGATACTGAAGAGAATGCTTCAAAATCCTATCTGCAGGCATTGCAAGATTACAAAATACAATCTGGTGATTTTCCCCATTTGACATCAATCTTCTAATGTAAACACCTGGTCTTTTGTAAAATTATTTGTTAATTAATTAAAAGAAGTACTCTCATTACTCTTGATATTGTAGAAAAGGCCCTTGTGAATAAACAAAAATATGTAGCTACAGCATAAATGAGATCAAGCTGTGACAAATGTGAAAATCATTTAGGGAGAGCTAAACATTTAAAAAAAACAAATGGAGACATAACTTATTGTCACTTTAGAAAAAATAAGACTGTTCTCCAGGTGTACATATCATAAAAATATAGAACCCTAGCATGCTTGTGGGTTGCCAGTTTTAGCAGATTAAAATACAGGGATGTTTAACTATATTTGAATTTCAGATAACTAACAAATACTTTTTAGTATAGAATGTCCCAAATACTGCATAGTGCATGCTTATACTAAAAAACATTCATTGTTCGTATAACATTTAAATGTAACTGGACATCCTGTATTTTTTCTTATAAACTTAAATACTGAGTAAGGATGTCATAGGAGTTAACAAAAGACTGATTATTCTAGTAATCTCATTATTCTACAATTAGGGATATATAAAGAAAAAAGGAATATTTCTGAGATAATTTCCAGGAAAGTTTCAAATGTAATCTTAGCCATTGTATTAAGGTGAAGGGAGAGAAGGAAAATACCACAGTTGTTTTTTTTTAAAAAAAAATACTTCAATTTTCTATTGCTGCTAAACATATAATATATAAGTCAAAATTCACATGGTTAATAACCACTGTAGATATAAGCTAAGGATCAATGCTGCAAAAGCAAATTTATCCCATATAAAATGCCAGGGTAGCTTTTCATACCTCCTAATGGATAAGATGTAAATTGGAAAGTGTTTACATTTTAACTAGTCTTGACACAACTATTGTATAACACATTCAGAGAAAAAGAGATAACAGCTCCTATTTTGCAACCCTTAGTCTAAATCCTTCAATGTTTTCATTTTTTTTATAATGTGCTAGAAATTAGATCAGAATTAACAATATTATCTATTCAAACCATTTTAATTATGTAGATAATGTAAATGTAACACAAGTCTTCATGTTTATAATGCCCCTTTCAAATATTGTAGAACTTATTGTAGTCAACAGTTGTGGAATCTGGAGTGATGTGTGTGATCGCCTAAAATTTGCTGTATATCTTGTGAATAGAAGATTCAAAATGTAACACATCTCAATTATGATGATCATCATAAATTAAATCTTTAATTTTTAATACATGCAAAGAACTCTGATAAGTGCTTTGTAAACATTTCCCACCTTAATATTACACTGTGAATGAATTTTAATATATTAATATATTTGAAAAATGGTATAAGTACTTCCTTTTCTGACAAAATGTTTTGTTGGATACATTGAGCAACCTTCCTGATTATAATACTGAATCAAATAAATGTCCATTGCTGAAAAGGCACAAACATAAGAAATCCACAAAGGACACAATGTGAAGAAAGCAAGAACCCTAGTTGAAATTGAGGATCAAAGACAATCATCAACTGAAGTATTCTGTGGAATCCCGGAGACCTTCACTTTCCTTTTTTAAAAAGGTTTATGAGGGCTGGGACAAAAGTTAGGCCTTATGAAATCTAAGAAGATAAAGTTGGAATGGAAGGTTTACATCATCAATGTCACAGTTCACAAAATTAAACTACTACAAATTATGGACCAAAGAAATTTGCCTATCATGCCTTGCTGCTAGGTGGAGGGGGAGAATTTATAAGTCTTACTCAGCCTGATATGCAATGTAGTTCACAAACTTTATGATTGGAAAAACCTTAAATGTATTTATTTTCAAAATTGTCTCAGTCAATTTACAGAGGGAAATGTAAATTTTCTCCAGAAGAATGGCAACTAAAACTGGCCGCACTGAATACCCAAGTTAAAGTTCTATGGAAAATGATCAACCCAAGGACAAAAGTCACAAAGTACAACAAGAAAAAAGGAGCCATGAATGAGAGAGAAAAAGACAAACATCGAAATCAAGCCCAGAAAGACACGAGATACTGAAATAAACTACACCAAAAATAAACTTAATGGTAATTAGGATGTTTTGCTGTTTTAAAATGAAAGAGAAGTTTGAAACTACAAGCAAGACAAAAGAGACTCAAGAATGTTTCGAAAACAACGAAAATAAACTTCTGGAAATGAGAAGTTATAATTGAAATTGAAAAAACAAACAAACAAACAAACAAACAAACTCCAATGAATGATCAGCAATGGCTGAAGAGAGAATTAGAAAAGATAGACCTGACTAAATTATCCAGACAGAGATTTTTGTCTGGAAAATATGAAAAAGAGTTGAGACATGGAGAATAGACTAAGATCATCTAAAGTGTATCTAATTGGAATTGCCGAGGGAATTAATGTAGATAATGGGGAAAAGTCTATATACAAGTAAATAATACCTTAGAATTTTCCAACATAATTGAAAAAAAAAATTCTCAGAACCAGGAACCAAGCAAATGAAACCACATATAAAATCATCAGAAAAAGAGAGAGAATAATGACAAGCAGAGAAAAATGACAGATTATCAATTTGACAAAGGTTGACTCTTCAAAAGCAAGAATATAGGACAAAAGGCAATAGAAAATTATCATCAATGTGTTGAAAAGAAATTTCAAACTATAACTTTAGATGCGATGAACTTTATCTTTGAAAAGCATGGGCCAAATGAAGACATTTTTCGGGGGGGGGGGGACATTGAGGAGCCCCGTCCCTATTAAGATGGCTGAGAGAGGCACGTCAGAACTTTGTCCCCCCACACAAGCTTTGAAAAACCAGCAAGAACTGGGAGAATCATCTTTCTCAAGGCTCCAGAAACAGTTAAAGGACTGCAGGAACAGTGTGAGTGCTGAATCAAGGAAGTGGGCTGGCCACTTCCCCACATCCCATCCCCTTACTGGTTGGCAGGGGGCTGGCTTGCATTCCCAGTGTGGATCCCTGGTCCCAGTTCCAAAGGGAGCAGAGTGGCATTCTTGCACATGCTGGGAGATGTATATCTTGCCCAGTCTGTCTGGTGGTTGCCTGAGGGAGTCCCTGTCCCAGAACTTTCCTTGCCTGTAGAAGGAGTTCAGAGAGCTCTCCTGCAGAGCAAAGTAGGAGAGCTGTTTAATTGTGCTGCCTGGGTCTAGGTATTGCTGGCTGCAGGACAGAGTTTCGTGCCAAACTTGTTTCTTAGGGATGAGAGGACATTTGAAACCATGTGAATGAGAGAATTTTTAGGGCCTCAGACAAGTCCCTTGCTCAGAAAGCATCAGGCAGGCACCTATGCTTTGGCCTGGGACTACCATTACACAGCCCATTGTCCGGATAAATCCTGAAGAACCCTGCCATGGTCAATCTGCAAAAACTGGGAACAAGGCTTTCTTTTTTCCCTTTTTT
>JAQZBX010030312.1:0-26871 GCA_029593785.1 Cabassous unicinctus | reverse complement strand
AAAAAAAAAAAAAAAAAAAAAATCAGGAAGAAAATTAACCAAAGGTTAAGTAGGAGCAATTTTCAATTGATAAAATGTTCAATTTCTCAATTATACCAGAACACCCAGTAGCTGACAATTACCTTCCTAGTCAAAATCAGTGATCTGTAAATTAAATTAGTACCAATTTTATGTTGAATATTATACTTCTGTCTTGTTCTAAAATAGCTATAAGGAATAGTCTATATCTATTTTCCTAAATAATTGTTGTATATTTCTTACTTCGATGAGTATTTCTCACTATTTTGATGCTTAGTGTTCAGAAGATCACATTTTTTAAGCTTATTCTTTTCTGTTAAACTTGTTTTTCCTTACAAATCTGTTCTTTTAATCTCTCAAGATCAATTAGAATAGTTTTTTTGTTTTGTTTTGTTTTGTTTGCTTTAACTAGTGCACACTAAATCTCTTACTTTTAGATCATCTGAAAAAATGCATTATACTCCCACTTCAGGGCTAATAATGAAGATGTTAAAGATCATTAACCTAAGAGATAGGTAATTCCTACAGGTGATTGATGTCCAACAGCTCTCAACACTGATAATATCTAGTTCTATGGGACACTTTTTAAAGCCATTGATCAAAAGTTGAAGCTACCCCTAATGTGAAGATTGGGGAGGTGTGGATTGCTTAAGATTAATTAAATTAATTTACTTCTTAGATATTTCTATTTCAATCCCAAGTAGGATAGGGAGTGCCTTAGTTTGTCAGGGCTGTCATAACAAAGCATCACAAACTTGATAGCTAAAAACAGCAGAAATTTGTCGAGGGCCATGCCTCCTCTGAAAGCTGGAAGGTAGAATCATTCTTTGCCTCTTCTACCTTCTGGGATGTTTGCCAGCAATCCTCCGTGTTCCTTGGTTTGTAGACACATCACTGCAATATTGGCATCCTCCATCTTCACATGGTCTTCTCCCTGTTTTCTGTCTCTGTCTGTGTCAAATTTTTTTCTTCTTATGAGGACATTGGTCATACTGGATTAGGGCCCACCCTAATCCAGGGTAGCTTCATTTTAACTAATCACATCTGCAAAGAACAATTTCCAAATAAGGTCGCATACTTGGGATGGGGGGTGAGGGCTTGAGCATGTCTTTTTGGGGGGTACATTTCAACCCATAATATGGAACTTCAACTAGACATGTTAGCAGATTTTCCCCTCAAGGACACTGGGATAACAGTGTTTGCTCTTATAACTTAGTCCTCAAAGCACAGAATGATTTATCTTATTATTAGCAATGGGATCCCATCCTAATTAAGAAAATAAATGTTTGCTATGTTTATTGCTGCTAGTGTATTTAAAATGAGAGTGAAAAAAATGAGGTCCTGAACTATTTTATGTACTTTGTTTCATTATCTAATTTTTAAATACACATCCATTATGCTCTTACACAGGAAACTTCAAAGTTCATTTCACTTTTGTTTATATTTTCATAGTAGTTACAGATACTTTAAAGTGTTAATAAAGGGTATATTTAACAAAGAAAGTAGAGTGGCAGATGTTTATGTGAATCTAACTAGAACTGAATCATGAGTTCAGTAGTCAGAAATGGGACAAAGTTTATCTTTTCTTGATTGAAAAAAAAAAAAAAACACTTCAGACTGTATTTTAAAATGATCCCAGTGCGATTAGAGCTGAAATTTGTATGCCAGTACTTTCCTGGGTGAGACTTGAAAGGTATTTTGGGAGAGGGATACTGACCATATTTGCAAGATTTCTATTAGGGTGAAGAAATCAGCAAATGAGAAATCATGTAATCATGTTTTTGGAAGTTGGCATTATTATATGCAAAGCAAGTATTTAAGCAACTCAAAACTTTTCTTTTAAATTTTATTTTAAATAAAAAAAAAAAATTAGTACAGGAGGCTAAAGTTTTACTCTAAAATTTCAAGCAAAATTAAAAGTTCATGTGCACATGGATAAAATTCTGAAATATGTTGTACACCCTCTAGGATTACAAACCTGAACTAAGTAGATCTGAGATATAGCTACATTAATTTGAGTTATGGTGATGAATAAAGTACATAAATATTAGGTAATAAAATTATTGGTGCAATCTTATTAAAATATTTCAATAGCATGGGATCAAAGTGAATTTGCAATTGATTATCATAGGTTCAGAATTAGCTTTATTATGAGAAAATTAAAATGCACTAGAAAGGCAATGTAATACAATGAAATAGTGACACAGGGACTTCTTGACTTGATAAATGAATTGAAATGAAATCTGATATTTGTCAACAAAGTGAGCATTTATTACAAAACTTTTATATAGAAGCAATGAGTTATATATATTCTAGTGGTTTGTTAAATAATAGTTTCATAATAAAGGAAAAACCTAAATATGAATATGAATCTTGCAGCTGATTCTGGTTTATATTTTTCATCTTCAATGCAATGTTGAAGTACACATTTTAGGAGGATATTGACAGTTGAAGTAGGAAGAGAAGCTATGAATAGACATTTAGAGGTACAGAATTGTCTATCTTATCTCAATTTAAAATAATCAAAGGGAACAGCACCATAATTTACCCATCGCTGATATACAATAAACAAATATTTATTAAATGAATGAATTAATAACTAAAAAGAAGTACTTTTCTAACACAGCTCTTTAACTTTCTGGTTGTTCATTTAGAAATTAACATGTAGTCTTAATATCTTATTAAGTAAAATAAGTACAATTAAAAACAGTGAACATCTCCCCTTCATTTCTCTTCCTTACTCCCTGCTTTCTCTTAAGTCTTAACTCCTACATAAAGTGTCATTTAGATATTGAGTCTCATGTTTTGATTAGTGTCTATTAATTGGCTATTGATTGAATCGTGTACCCCAGTTTGGATATTCTTGGTCTTGGTCCTCGTTCTGGTGGGCATGGACCCACTGTAAATAAGATCTCCTAAGGATGTTGCTTGAGTTAAGGTGTGGCCCAACTGAATAGGGTTGAGCTTTAATCTAGATTTACAAGTGTTAAAGTCAGACAGTGACAGTCCAGGAGCAGCCAGAAACCGGAAGCCAATGGAACCTGGAGGAGAATGGAAAAGATATCTCCATGTGCATTGCCATGTGATGGAAAAGCCAAGGAACCCCAAAGATGCCTTGATTTTGAACTTCTCCTAGCCTCAAAACTATGAGCCAATACATTCCTGTTGTTTAGGACAACCAATTGCATAGCATTTCTTTTAGTAGCCAGGTAACTAAAACAATTTATTTGTGCCTATATTATAATTGGCAAGAAAATAGAAAGTGAACTGTTTGCTTTCGAATCTTAATACTGGACAATATCAAGTAGCCTTAGGAGTTTAACAACAGCTTTGGGAAACAAGCAGCCTTTACCATTTTAGCTCGATTTTGCTTTTTGTATTTTTTGGGGGGTCACCTATTCTGATTTGGCCCAGCAACTTGAAAGTGTTAAATTAGAATTTGCCTATATGGATCCTAAATTAATACTCTGAGGTCAACATGTAGATGCATTTTTTTTGGTTGAAACATCCAGATCATACCCTATGAGAATAGGAAAGGAAAGGGAAATAGAAGAAATCCCAAAGATTTCCAATTCTTTGTTTCTCCTTTTATCCTTCTCATAATAAAAATTCTTCCAAATTTAAACCCAAATTTGATAGCCACAGCCTTCTTTTCTAGCCTGAAGTACAAAAGAAAAACACAATGTAACTTTGTTACACCAAGTTCATACAAACCAAATAAAATATCAACAATAATACAGGATAATCATGATGTCAATACTATCACCATTTAATTTTTCACAAATTTTGTCTTATGAAGTTCATCCTGAATTCTTGTGACAGTCATTGTTTTAAAAACAATAATTTTCACAAAGTGCAAGAAAGATCTTAAAGTTATTTAGAACTCCTTAAAAGATTTTTCCATCTTGCCCGGGCCCATTGATTGGATCAACCAGTCAAGTTCAATAGATTTATTTTCTAGAGAAAAGTTTTCATAGCTTGTTTTTATAACACAGCCAACTTGTTTTCATCCATAGGTACATTGTAAATGACTAAGCTTTGAATATTAATGAAATTGTATAACAAGTGAAAAAAATATATACTTATTTGTAAAATTGAAAATTCCATATATAGTCACAATAAAAGGGACAAATTGAACATTAGGAATGTAAATATGATGGATTCAGAGTTTAAGCTTTTATTTTAAAATACAGAAAAAATTTGGACTCTCCTTTTAAAAGCCAACAAAGAGAAGTGCATAATTATGCAAAGAAATACTGGCCAAGGTTTTAATTATTTGTTATGAAATTAAAATATTTGGCATGAATAAACAACACTGCTCAATTAATACCAATATAAATATTAGGATAAATTATAATATATTTTAATTTTGCTTTTTTTGCGGTGCTATTGTCAGGAATCACACACCATTTGTCTTCTTGGAGGAAGTGTAAGATTTTCCTGAATTACAGGGCCTAAGATGATTTCTGGCCAACAGAGGGCAGCGCAGTACAAACTGAAAGGGCACAGAATGCACATACGAAAAAACCCGAACATTAACTTCTGTCATATTCTTCCAGGATTGAGCATAATGTAGCAAAATCCCTAGGATCTGATATAATGCCAGAATTTCTAGCTGCAAAGTAGGAAATGCTGCCATTCATCCAATTACTTTGATCATGGGTCAATTGATTTAATTTCCTTAATGGAAATATATTTTTTAAAGAATAAATTAAATGAGTAAATTGATCCTTTGCTGGTTGGACCCAGCATCAGTAGATTTTACTTAAGAGGAAAGTTGACAGAGGTGGTTCTGGGACCCTGCAAGACTGCTTCGGGTTGTGTAAGCTCCTTAAAAGGTATCTCTCCTCCATATTCTCCACACCATAGAAGGGAAACACTTGATTATGAAGTTACTTGTCCTGCTTAAGGCTTTTCAAAAATCTTTTAGAGCTACACGTTAAATCTTCTTATAGCAAGTCATAAAAACAAATACAATTGTGATTTTTATACACTCAATCCTAGTTTTGTTAAAACTCCTAAAACCTTTGCACTACTGGCACAGCACCATTTAGCTAACGCCAAGAGGTATTAAACTTCAAGCTGCATAGTCAAGGTATGGACATTAACCAACCTTTAACACCATACTACAGTATTAAAATACTTCCCAAGTGTTTTACATATATTATCTCATTTAATCTTTCAACAGTCCTATGATTGAGTACCACCACTTCCCAACTTTACAGGTGAGGAAATTGAGTCATGAAATTAAGAAACGTGGTCAATGTTATTTAGCTATTTGGTGGGAGATTTGAAAGGAAATACAGGTCTCTCTAATGCTAAGCTGTTGTCATTATGCCTCCCAGATTTGGAGTGATTAATATTATGGTGTTGATTTGTATTATGCTCCAATCAATTGTAGTAATTCCAGTCATGTGAACTTTTATGAGGGTATATCACTGTGATGGTGAAGGAATCACATGTACTGTACAAATTTGTGTTCAGTTATGTTTGTGTGTAGCAATGGTTCTCAAAACACAGTTCCAGACAAGCAGCATCCTGGGAACTCATCAGAAAAGAAAATTCTCAGACCTATTAATTCAGAAATCCGGGAGTAGGGCTTACCCAGCAATCTGTGTTTTTATAACCCCTCCAGGTGATTCTTATCCACTAGTAGTATAATAACTCTTAGGAATACCTTTCTGGAGCCCGACTGCATAGATTTTAAAGTTCCACCACTTTTAGCTGTATGACCTTTAGTAAGGATCTTACTGTTTTTGCCACACAGTTTCCTCATTTGTAAAATAGGGTTAATAATAATGACTTCATATAGTTACGTGTTGTATTAAATGGATAATACAAATAAAGAACTAGTACTCAGCACACAGAAGGGGCTCAATAAATGTTAGCCATGGTTATTATTTTAAAAGAAATACTTTGAAAAGCAAAATCTCCAAATGTCTTATCTCCTTCTATTCATTTTATACATGATAAATCAAATTAAATATCTTAGTTTTGTAATAGTTTGACACTATTTTTGGTGTTTGTGACCCATCTTTTTGAGTTAGTTTTTATTTTTAAAGAAGCTTTAGATTACATAAATCTTACATAAAAAATATAGGGGATTCCAGGAAGTGGATGTGGCTCAAGCAATTGGGCTTCCTCCTACCACATGGGAAGGCCTTGGTTCAGTTTCTGGTGCCTCCTGGAGAAAGTGAGCTGGCGTGATGGGCAGGTGTGGTGAGCTGATGCAACAAGATGATGCAACAAAAAGACACAAAGAGAAAAGACAATGAGAGACACAGCAAACCAGGTACCTGAGGTGGCTCAAGCAATTGAGCATCTCTCTCCCACCAGGTACATGGGAGGTCCCACATTCGGTTTCTGGTGCCTCCTAAAGAGAAGATGAGCAGACACAGAGAGCACAGCAAATGGACACAAGAGCAGATAGTGACTGCAAAACAATGAGGGGAGGGTATAAATAATAAAATAAATCTTAAAAAAAAAAAATATATATATATATATAGGGGATTCCTATATACTCCACCCCTCCCCTCCCACACTTTCCCCCAATAACAACATCTTTCATTGGTGTGGTACATTTGTTACAATTGATGAACACACATTGAAGTATTGCTACTAACCATGGTCTATAGTTTACATTGTAGTTTACACTTTGCACCACACAATTTTATGGGTTTTGACAAAATGTATAATGGCCTGTATCCGTCATTGCAATGTCATTAAGAACAATTCCAGTGTCCCAAAAATGCTCCATGTTACACCTATTCTTCCCTCTCCCTCCCCTCAAAATCTCTGGTGGCCACTGCCTTTATATCAATGATGCAAGTTCTTCCATTGCTAGAATAAACATAAGTCTACTTAAGTCCATAGTTACATATCCCCCTTATGTTTGTTCACTTTTCAATCTTGAGGATTTTGGGATGGTGATACCTACTCTGTTTCTGATTGAGAGGAGGCTTAGATCCTATGGAGCAGATGGATGGAACTGTCTTGCTTGCAGCTGTAGATACTCTCTGTTTTTTGGGATGAGCATTGCCCATCATCATCCTTTTGTTAATTGTCCTGGGCGAGTCTAATGAGCAGGTGGTGTAACTCTTGCTGAAGTTCAGGGCTTAACCAGCATGTGAACAGACCGAAGATTTAAGTCTCTGGGACATATATTTAGGAATATAGTGCTAATTATAGGTTCAAATAAAAGGGGCAAAAGAGTCATGTGTAGGGAAATTGTAAATGAGTCTAACTATGTTAGGTTGGGGAGCATATATTCCAAAGAAAGGCCCACTGACATGATTCCTGAGATTGTCTGCCTTGCCTATAGTGTCTAGATGTCTCTAGAGCCCTCAGGAGCCCCACTGTTTGAGGCACTGTTTACTTTGGCAGTGTGACCCATTTTGGGTGTTTAACCCTAACAGTTTTCAAGCCCCACCCCCTTTTCCCTTTTGCTCCACATTTGGGCAAGACTATAAAAAAGCCTGCAAGTGGCAAGTTCAAACCATACAGTTGGAGCCCTTAACCCAGCCCTAGCTCCTAAACACAATAAAAGCCAAAGAGAGTCACCCCTCTCTCTTCTTTCAAGCTATTTTTGGACCTGCTTGAGAGCCTGGTCTGCTCTTCCCAGAAAGTTTCATTATGTGCTTAACTAATCTCTTCAGAACTTCTTGGTGTGCATATGGCATCATTAGTCTTGTCATCCAAACCAAATTTTGGGTGTAGAGTTGAACCTTTCCCCCTCGGGGCAACCACAGGGTAAAGTATGAGGTCTGTCTTTTGCTGATAAATTATTAATTCACTTCTTCAAACTTACTGCATGGTTGTTTCCTGTGAAAGAGACATTGTAGTTCACCTGGGATATGGATATTCATTTTTGTTTTTTGTTTTTTGTTTTAATCCAATTCTCTTTGGAACTATGGGAATCCTATAAACTACAAAGAAGTAAATACTCTAAGGGAGATCTCCTTTTTGTAGTAAAAATACATTGAAAAAGCCTTACTGGAATCCACTTTCATCATTAAACCCTTAAGTAAACTTCAAAGATTACGCAACAGAAGTCTTTCACCATGAATTGCCTCCATTTTCAGAGATTTGTTTTGTGAAAAAGGACTTGGAGATGTGATGCAATAGAAGGTCAGGGAACCACAAGGAAGAATTCTTGCTTAAAGGCTTTGAACTTGAATCTAATAAATCTCTATATCTAACAACAGGTTTACAAGAAATATAGGAGCTAAAAGAGGAATAAGTTAAAGAATAGCACAAGAATATGGATAGCCAAATTCAGAGTGTGGGAAATTTTACAGCACAAATGACCCAATTTCTTCAACAAATACACAGCATTAAAAAAAAAAAAGAAAAGGAGTTGTTATCACTTTTAAAAGATTTTGAGTCTCATCAAACAAATTTACAGTTGGAAACCTGTTTGGATTCTGATTCAAACCAACCAGCTGTTAAAAGATAATTTTGAGATAAGCAAGGAAAGTTTTAAAAGATTGATTATTGGTTATATAATAGGACATTATTGTTGGTTTGGTTGGCTGAGATAATGTTATTATGGTTCTATTTTAAAAATCCTTATCTGTTAGAAATTCTGAGTGAAGTGCTTATAAGTAGATAAGATGATAAAATATTTGGGTTAAAATACTCCAAAAAAGAACAAAGAGGGGTGATAGAGATGAAATAAGGATGCTGATCATTTTTGAAACTGAGTAAAAGATATACGGTCTTTAAAAAACTTTTGTCTCTATTTCTGAATGTTTGAAATTTCCATAATAAAAGATTAAATCAAATACATACATGAACAAAAAGCCCTTATTTGCTAGAACTCTTAGTAAATATTAGGGAATTATTTTAAAAATTAAATATGGATAATTAATTCACCTAGCAAATAATTTTTGATAAATCATAGTATATCATTCATAATGGCTGATGAATAATATAAAGGCACAGTTAAATTAAATCTGAAAGTGGACTTACTTTGATTCACAAAGCAATTGAAATGAACCAAGTATATGGCAGTTGATCTCAGTAAAGCAATAGTTTATTCACAAGTCACATGATTTGAGAATTGTGATGAGAGAGACCTTTGAGTCCAAAATAAGAAGCCATTATTGCCATAGGCAGTCTACCCCTCTCAGAAAAAAAGATGGCATTACACAGCCATCTGCTTAGGGCTCAAGCTATTCACCTGGCTATTTGCACTGCTTGTGACAAAACCATTTTGACTCTCCCACCTTGGCAGGAGGGTCAGGCTACCCACCTGCTGCAAGTTACCCCAGGGTTGTTTGTCTTCTGTAACTGATATTCAGCTTGTGACTTGTAGAAATTGGCCTTCTATCCTTAGTGTCTCAGCTAGCCAGTCCCTAAGGGAGACATTTCCTCTTCCAATGTTCCAGATCCAACTCTTCAACTCTGATGTTCTTGCCAATTCTAAACTGACAGTACAAAATAGTGATTTACAAATTATTAATAAAAAACTTAACCAGGACATCTGGCATGTATTAGCATTTTCCTTACATAAGCCTGACTTTAAAGGGCTGAAACTTATTTTATTAACAAGATTTTGGTGTTGTTATAGTTATTGTTTCTGTTTGCTTTTTTATTTTTTTCCTTTCTTTTTTTGGAGGCAATAAACACTGATAGACATTCTGCAAAATAATGTGCAGTAAATTTAATCCCATGCTTTACTAAGCATTATTACAATAAATACCAATGGGTTTATTTCTTTGCCAATTCAATTCAATTCAACTGTGCTAAGTATCTCATACATGCCAAGCTTGGTATTAGGTGTACGGAAATACACAGATCATTAAGATATGATTACTCTCCTGAGAGCTTCACAATTATAGGGTTGAGTTGATGGTGGGAACATGCTAAAAACCCATATTAACAAATAACTGTAGTGGAATATGATAGGTACATCCCAGGAATTGTGCAGATGATACATAAATAAATGAATAATACTTCGAAGTATTAGTGTACTGTAAGGAACCATGACCTACAAGGGCCAACAGCATAAAAAGAAAAAATGTCCCAAAGCTTCAGAAGACATATTTTTCTCACAAATACATTTGACTAAAATGTTATAACCGCACTGTCCAATATGGTAGCCACTAGCTATGTGTGGATATTTAAATTGAAATTTATTAAAATTACATGAAGTAAAATATTCAGTTCCTCAGTGGTACTAGCCATACTTCAAGTGCTCACTAGCTTCATGTGGCATTTCCAACATTGCAGAAAATTCTGCACGACGGCATTAATTTCCAGTGCTAGTGGTCTCTAACAGTCCCTCTCAGACTTTAATGTGCCAACAAATCACAGGGAGCTCTTGCTTAAATGTTGTTTCTGATTCAAAAGGTCTGAGATAGAGCCTGCAGTTCTGTATTTCTAATGAGCATCTGGGTAATGCAGCTGCAGCTGCTGGTGGTGAAAAGAACATACTTTGATTAGCAAGGGTCTATGCCCTTCAATTCACAAGAAAAAAAAAAAAGTAAGTGACAAAGGGAATTTATATTCCTCCTTTGCTCTAAAGGAACACATTTTTGTTGGTGCATTGGAAAGCTTAGGTGATTACTATTCTTTTTAAAAAATAATAATTTTTTTATTTTAGGTTTTTAGATTTTGATTTTCAGAGAAGGCACAAAAATAGTAGAGTCCCCACATACCCCACACCCAGCTTCCCCTATTGCTAAAATCTTACATGATCCAGGTAAGATGAAACATTTTTCATAACTAATGAACCAATTATCAATACATTAATAATAACTAAATTCCATTTTTTATTTATATTGCCTTAGTTTTTATCTAATATCCTTTTCCTGTCCCAGGACCCCATTCAGGGTATCACATTACTTTTAGTCATCATGCCTCCTTTGGATCCTCTAGAAGTGACAATTTCTCAGACTTTCCTTGTTTTTGATGATCTTGACAATTTTGAAAAGTACTAGACAGATATTTTGTAGGTCTCTCAATTGGAGTTTGCCTGATGTTTTTCTCATGATTAGATAGAGTGATGGATTTTGGGGAGAAAGACCACAAAGGTAAAGTGCCATTCCCATCTCACCATGTCTAAGAGTAAGGTATGGAAAGTGGGAGGGGAGGAACAACTTTACATTGGGGAATCCTGATAAATACTACCTCAGTCAGGTCATCATGGTCAACATCAATAGTGATAAGTCATGTTGATAGTATATACCCTTGACATGAGTGCTATTCTTTTAATAGAAAGAGTTCATCTTCCTAACATCTTTGAGGTTATATTGTAATTGTACAATTCAGTCATATCGATGCTAAGGTGTGGAAGTTCCTTCATTTTAGAAAATTTAACCTTGAAACATAAAGTATAATAAAACCACACAATCCATACCCCTCCCCACCTGATTCCAGCCATTCATGATTCTATATAAAATCAGTAGAGGTTTTAAATTTTTTTTAATTCAAATTACGTTATATTAATTTATCCATTTTAAAAATAGTTTAAATATAACTACTACTGTAATAATACCATATGCAGTTTTGTCTTTTTTCTAAAAAAATTCTTGTAATATATATACAACCTCAAATTTCCTCTTTAATCACATTCAAATATATAATTCAATGGTGTAATTACACTCACATGTTGTTAAAAATCCTTATCTGTTGTGCAGCCATCCACTACCAAAACTTTTCTATCACTCCAAACAGAAAATCTATACCAATTAAGCATAAACTTCCCATTCCCACTCATCACCTGGATCTTGGTAACCTGTATTCTAGCTTCTGACTCTATGAATTTGCTTATCCTATTTATATCAGATCAGTGAACTCATACAATATTTATTCTTTTGTGTCTGGCTTATTTCTGTCTAGGAGTTCTATCTTTAATTGAAAGTGGTATATTGAAGTCTACTATTAATGTAGAGCCATCTATTTCTCTCTTCATATCTGTCAATATTTGTTTCATAAATTTTGGGTGTCTTCCATATTTATAATTATGTCTTCTGGTTTGTAGCAGTTTGATATTATTTATGAATTCCAGAAAAGATCTTTGATTATCTTTGTAAACTGGTCTGTTCTTCTGGGCATGATACCTTTTGATTTTATTAGATTCAGCTGAGATGTCTTTGATTAATTTATGTTAAGATTAGGGCTTTGATTCGACCATGTCATTAGGGCATGCAGGGTTGAGTCCCCACCCCTTTGGTGGGCTGATAAAACAGACTCTCACACGGAAGTAGACACACAGAGAAGAAGAACACAGGAGAAGAGAGACAGCTTATTACACACGGCAGAAGCCCTAGGAAGAGAAATGAACCTGATAGTCTATAGCTGACCTTGTGAAGAGAACAGAGCAGCTGAGCCCAGAAAGAAATGAGCCCCAGAGAGAGAGATGAGCCTTATGCCAGCCTACAGCTGAAACCAGAAGAAGGTGGGACCACAGAGCCTTAAAAGGAATGAAGGAAGGCTGAACCCTCACAGACATTGTCCGCCATCTTGCTTTAACACATGGCCAATGACTTTGGGTGAGGAAGTACCTCTTATGGTACCTTGAGTTGGACTCTTTAGGGCCTTGTGACTGTAAGGTTCTTCCCCAAATAAATACCCTTTATGAAAGCCAACAGAGTTCTGGTACTTTGCATCAGCACTCCTTTGGCTGACTAATATAGAATTTGGTACCAGAAGTGGGGTGGTGCTTTTGCAATTACCAAAATGCTGGAATGGTTTTATAACTGGGTAAAGGGTATTTTTTTTTTGGAGGAATTGTGAGATTCTTGATAGAAAAGGCCTAGATTTCTTTGAAGAGACTGTTGGTAAGAATATGGATGCTAAAGAGACTTTTTATGAAGATTTAGAAGTAAATGATGAAACTATTATTGGAAACTGGAAGAAAGGCAATCCATGTTTTAAAGTCACAGAGAAACCAGCTGTTAGTCATTGTAGCCATTGGGCAGTTTGATGTAATTATGAATTCCAAAAATAGATATTGGATCATGCTTGTAAACTGGTCTGCTAATCTGGGCATGCTTAAGTTATGATTAGGGCATTAACTGGGCCACATCAGTAGGGCATTGAGCCCCATGCCTTGGTGGGTGGGGGAATCAAATATAAAAGGCAAGGCAAAGGACAGAGGGAGCAGTTTTGAGTAGCAGTTTTGATGTTGAAGTTCTGGTGAGGAAAGAAAGAAGGCCCCAGGATAGAGATGAGCCATTTGCCTGAGAGTTCACAGCTGGCCTTGTGGAGAGAAGCAAAGCTTAGAGAGTCTCATAGTCTACAGCTGACCTTGTGGAGGAAACAGAGGAGCTAAGCCCAGAGAGAAATGCAGCCCTGGGAAGAGAGGAACCCAAGAAGCCTGAACCCTGGCAAACTGTTGGCAGCTGTCTTGCTCCAACATGTGGCAATGGACTTTGGTGAGGGAAGAAACTTACACTTTATGGCCTGGTAACTGTGAACTTCTACCCCAAATAAATGCCCTTTATAAAGACCAACCAATTTCTGGTATTTTGCATCAGCACCCCTTTGGCTGACTAATAAAGTAATATTGAGGATTCCTTGTACCTGCTGAGTTACTTCTGTCTTGCTGCTTTCAAGATTGTCCATTTATTTTTGCCTTTCATCAGTTGATCTGGACTGTTTTTGCCTTTGCTCTCCTTGCTTTTATGGAAGAGAAGATGTTTTGGAGGTCCTTACCCAACTCTTGGTACCACATTCTGTATTAGTCAAAGGGATGCTGAAGAAAAGTACCAGAACTCTGTTGGCTTTTATAAAGGATATTTATTTAGGGTAGAAGCCAGTGCTCAACCGCTGAGCCACATCAGTTCCCCTGAGTTGGTTTTTTTTTTTTTTTTTTTTTTTTAATTTGTTTGCTTGTTGTTTCTTTGCTTGTTTTTGTTTTTTAGGAGACCAGGGAACTGAACCTGGGACCTCCCATGTGGAAAGCAGGTGCTTAACCACGTGAGCCACAGCCACTCTCACACCTACCATTTTTAAAGATGTGTTTTCTTCATTTAGACTCTCCCAATTACTGCAATCCTTTAATTGCTTTCTAATGCTTTGAAGAAGATGGTTTTGCCTGTTTTTGCTAGTTGTCCCAAGATTCTGTGGGGGAGAATGGCACTCTGGAGCATCTTACGATGCCATCTTGGTCAAGTAGCTTAGCCTGTTTTGTGTTTTGATTACTTCATTTTTAAGCTTTGCTTTTGTCAACATTATTTATTTTCTAGTTATTACAGCTATAGGGGATTTTAAAAGAGAAATTATTTCAACTTAAATAAGGAACATGTGCTTGTTGCAAAAATAGAGCATTATTATTTAGGAAGAAAGAAAAATGAAAATTTTGCCCTAAATCTAGCAGAATGTATTGCCATCTCTATTCTTGCTCCCATTTCTTGTCTCATTAAGTTTGAGTAGGACTTACCATCCTGATGTCAGTTCAAAACAGCTATTTCCTCAAAACAGATCAGACATAATGACAGTTTTCTCTTTGGTATTTCAGTGCTGACATGGCACTCTGGAAAGCATTTAATGACACTTTGATGTTGCACATTTCTTATCACTGTGGCCTCTAATCCCATAAGAGATTTTTTAAAAAGTAAAACAAGCCAAGGCAAACAAATGATGGGCTCAATTCATCCCTCTTTTTCTTTGGATGTAAGTAAGCATCTAACTCTTCTAAAATCTCCTGAAGACTTTCCAGTTTCCACAAATCATATGTCAATGACCTAACAGTACTAATTTAAATAGCCATGTAATAATATATGTCCAAGGAAAAGAAGTTCTACTAATCATAGAATCACAGGGAACTTATAAAGTCATATGTGTGTTCCCTATCCCTACTGAGATTATCCAGACTAAAACAAATGACACAAGTGGAAATCTTGTTTCAATGTACTAAAAAAATAATACATTGGTCACCTTTTAGCTAATTGACTATTTAGAGTCTTTCAAGTCCTATGATTTACTGATTTGAAGAAAATAATATAAAGAGGAAGGATTGAATGATGAGGAGCTACAGAAATTAATGCTTAGACTGAGAGCAAGAAGGTTAGAATTAAACCATTATTGAGATGAAATGATTAACATGGTGGAGGAGAGCATTGCTGCTGCATAATTTTGTCATCCAGTTAAGCTGATAACTCTTCTGTAACTTGGGTTTCTTTCAGCTGTCTAGTTTAGAAGGAATTTTTATACCAAACTTCTTCCATTCTTATTTGCCCAATTGAAACCAAACACAAAGAATTCCACTTGATTTGTTTCTCACTTCAGTCACATGACACAGACAATCTTTGTATGAAAATAAAGATGAAAAAGAATAAAGAGAAACAAGCAAGGCATAAAGAGAAATAGAGACAAAAGCTGGTAGGAAGCAAACAATTAAACAAACAAACAAAACCCCTTAGGGAGCTTATCCTGGCATGTGAAAAATCTCAGAATGAAAGTAAGATAAAGGTTTCCTGCTGACTCTCAGAGAAGAGTAGTTTGGATTTTGTTCTTGGGAATAAATAGGACAGAAGGGCCCAGGCCACTAGGATCCCCATTTTCTAGCTATTTACTTACTGCTTTTTCAATCTCTATTAATAATTTCATGGAATAGAAATACTTCCTAAAGGAGTATAATTTTAAAAATGATTGACTGTAATTTGGGATGTAGAGAGAGATGCTCTGTCAAGCTGACTGACTCACTACAGGAGATTGCTAGTGCTTTACAATAAATTGTCATCAGAAAGTTGAACAGAAGTCAATAAAATGTCTGGTTTTCAACTCTTCAGTAAATGCACTAAATGCCCTCTCCCCAATGGATGACTTGATTTGATAACCAGTTGTGTGATTGGAGATTGTGGATCAGCAAGGAGGATTTCCAGTGTGATCTCTTTAGTTTTGTATTAAAGGGTACTTGTAAGCCAATCAATATTGATGGTTCAGGGATTGCTGAGTGTTCTGCATGCCATCTAGTGAGATTCATGGGTGGTTTTACTTATGCAAGTAACTGTCTGCATACAGTTTAATTTGATGGGATTCTGAAGTTTCTACCAATCCAATAGCAGTTTTTCTGAATTCTTTCCCACTTCTTCAAGGGTTCAATGATAAAGGAACAATTACTTAGAAAACAAAGGAGAGAGTCTCTTCCAAGATAAGACAAGATATCTAGGATATTTGGCCAAGACTCTGAAGCAAAAATCTGTATTTTTGAGGGAAATATGAAGAAAGAAGAGTGGATAAAAATATTTCTCATTATTAACAAGGTCTTTTACCCGTATGCAGATGACTGAGTTAGACCATTTGAAAGACATATGACTTAATTTGATGGATTGGTTGATAAATATTTGTTTCCTTTTAATTCAGTTATTTTTACCTAAGAGACCTGGATAGTACTTTCTTTTATTTGGGTGATAATCTCATTGCTACATCACTTTCTCAGAGAAGGGAGCCCTCTCAAGTGGGAAGCATCCCTAGGCCAGTTTTACTTTATTTTACCCAAAGTGTGAAAAACAAATATAATTAATAAGGCCACTGTGAACATTCATGTATAAATCTTTTTGTGTATGTATACTTTAATTTATTTTGATAAATACCAACAAATAGAGTTATGAATCATATGGTAAATATAACTCCACAAAAAACTGTGTATTCTAAAGTAATTGCACCATTTGATAACTCACCCAGCAATGTAGAGTTCCAATTACTCCATGTCCTCAAAACACTTGTTATAGTGAGTGATAGTTGGAAATAGATGAATGGTTAAACAAATTTGGTATATTACTATGATCACTACTTAGCAACAAAATAGGTGATCTATTGAAACAAAGCAATATTGATAACTTTGGGGAAGATGGAAGGATTAGAAAGTTATAGGACTGACTTCTTTCACAGAAAAAGAGCTAGAGAAGAGACAGAAACTTTCCAGAAAACTGTTCTAGGGCTTCAGACACCACCAGTAGAAGGCTGGGCACCACCCAGGAGGGAGAGGGGCAGTGAAAAGGTGATTGGATGGGGAAGCTCTGTAAAGAAAAGTTGCAGCTGCAGCTGCTCGCACCTATCCCCTTATCTGCAGAGCAGAAAGCATTGAATCCTCTAGCCCTGGGCCAGCAGTTAGGGATGGAGTGGGTCACAGGGATCCACTTCCCCAGGAAAGGGGGGAGAGAGGGACACAGCCTATGGCTGATTCAGCTTTTGGCCAACAAATTTGGTCTGCTGTGTCCCATGAAACACAGCCTTCCAGGCTGGGAGGAGCTCCACCATTATTTGCCCTAGGAGCCAGAAGAGGACTAAAGAGATCCTGCTTTCTCAAACACCCTCCCTACTGATCTGGACTGGTTGCTGATGACACAGAGGGGAGTAGGATTTTCCTCTGACCCTTGGCCCCAGGGAAAAGAAAGAAGCAGCTGGCCAAGGGAGGAGAGCAGCTTCTGAAAAAGTTTGGCTTGTGAGGCAAGGCTAGGCTTGGCTCTGAATACCTCTCCCTGAGAAAGAATTCATCATTACGTTGTTTCCACACTCCCTCCCCACGTCCCCCCATCAGAATTACATCGTACACATTTTGACCAGGGTTTCAGCAGAAAGATCTGCTGAAGAGCACCATCTGCTGGAAGATCAAGAAAGTGTATGCAAGAACTTATAAAAGTAAATAAATAAAAGAGACTTTTTTGAGCCTTTACAGCCTCCTTCCCCCAAGGCCCTTGGAAACTGGTCTGCAATCCATTACTGCATCCATGGCTCTGATTTGAGCAACTAAACAGGGACAATCCCAAAGACTTAGAACAAGCTGAACCAAGAATAAAAGAACAGCAGTAACACAGAGACACCCACCATTAAATCCCTCTACAAGAGAGAGAAACTGAGCATCAGAGTAAACTCACCATCACAAATAGATGCAGAGAGAACAGCAAAAATTACAAGCCATACTAAGAAAAAGGAAGATATGGTTCATGCAAAGGAACAAATCAAAGCCCCAGACAAGACACATTGATTAGTTATTTGAATAACTAATCAATGATGCTCATGCATATCTCCTAAATCAAATCAAGGAATTGAAAGACAATATCACTAAAGAGATAAAGGACATCAAGATGACACTGGGAAGCAAAAAGAAGAATTTGTAAATGTATAGAAAAATAACAGAGCTTATGGGAATGAAAGACACAATGGGTGAGATTGAAAACACATTAGAAGCATACAACAGCAGATTTGAAATCATAGAAGAATCAGTGATGTAGAAGACAGAACAGCTGAAATTGAAGAGAGAGAACACAGAGAGAAAAGAATTTAAAAATTTTGTCAGCAGCTCAGGGAGTTTAGTAACACGAATTGCATCAACATACATGCCATGGGAGTTCCAGAGAGAGAAAAGAAGGGAAAGGGGACAGAAAGAGTATTTTAGGAATTAATGGCTGAAAATTTCCCAACTCCCATGAAAGACATGAATTTACATGTTCAAGAAGCACAGCATACTCCAATCAGAATAAATTTGAATAGACCACTCCAAGACACATGCTACTCAGATGCCAAAATGTCAAATGTCAAAGATAAAGAAAAAACTCTGAAAGCAGCAAGGGAGAAGCAAACCATCACCTGCAAGGGACACTCAGTAAGACTTAGGGTGGATTTCTTATCAGAATTCTTTATCTGGCAAAATTGTCTTTCAAATATGAAGGTGAATTTTAAATACTCACAAATAAACAGAAACAAAGAGAGTTTTAAACAAGAATCCATCTTATCAGCAAGCAGAATCAGTAAATCCAAAAGTTGGTTCTTTGAGAACATCAATAAAATTGGCAAACCCTTAGCTAGACTAACAAAGAAAAAAGAGAGAGAAGATGCAAATAAATACAATCAGGAATGAAAGCAATGGGCAAAAGACTTGAAAAAACAATTGTCCAAGGAAGAAATACAAATGGTAAATAAACATATGTAAAAATATTCAACATCCCTGGCAATTAGGGAAATGCAAATCAAAACTAAATAAGATATCATTTCACACCTATTAGATTGGCCACTATTAAAAATTCAGAAAACTGTAAGTGTTGGAGAGGATGTGGAGAGATAGGAAAGCTTATTCACTGTTGGTGGGAATGTAGAATGGTACAGCCACTGTGGAGGACTGTTTTGCAGTTCCTAGGTAAGCTGAATATAGACTTGCCATGTGACCCAACAATACCCTTACTAGAGATATCCCCAGAAGAACTGAGAGCATTGACATGAACAGATATCTGTATACCCATGTTCATAGTGGCATTATTCACAATTACCAAAAGATGGGGACAGCCCAGGTGTCCATCAGTCAATGAATGGATAAGCAAACTGTGGTATATACATCCAATAGAAGATTATACAGCTGTAAGAAGAAATGAAGTCATGAACCACATGACAATGTAGATGAACTTGGAGGACATTATGTTGTGTGAAGTAAACCAGACACAAAAGGAAAAATATTATGTGATTTCACTATCATGAACAACATATAGTTGTCATGGGGTTAATAACTAAAATATATGTCACCAGAAAATACAATGAAGTTAGAGAATGGGAAGCTGAGGTTTAATCTGGATAGAATTGGTTAAAAGGTTGTTTGTAAATTTTTGGAAATTAATAGAAGTGGTGAAAGCACATCATAGAGTTTGTAATTAGCAGGACTAATGTGTGGTTATGATAGTGGTTGAAAGGGAAAGCTTATGGTCCTGTATATCCCTGAAAAGAAAGCTAAAAAATGAAACGTGGGACTGTATAACATAGGGAACCCTCATGCAAAAAATGAATATGGTTAATAGTGCATATATAAGAATGTTTTTCTCTGAAACAGAAATAATGTATGTTAATGTTATGTCAATATTAAGGTGATATTTGCATGAAAATACAACCAAAGCAAACTATGGACAGTAGTGTATACTAATATATTAATAATCTTCCATCAATGGTAATGAAAAGGAAATATGCTAAGTGAAAAAAAACTATACAAAAGGTACTATAATTTTTTAACTACATCCATACAAAATATAAATACAAGTAAATTATACAGATGGAAATAGATTAGCAGTTATGTATGGCAGGAAAAAGATAGATTCAGAGGTGACTACTAAGGCAAGAGTTGTGTTGTTTGTTTATTTGTTTTATGTTTATTATGATGATTTTTTTGAAGTAATGAGGGTGCTCCCTTGCTTTTTGATGTAATGAATGCACAAGTTCTGTCTATACCAAATAACATTGATTATACACTTTGGATGGATTATATGGTTTATGAATATGTCTCAAGAAAATTGATCTAAAAATGCAACATTTATGTATCATTCTGCTAAGTGAAAGGAGCCAGACAAAAGGATACCAACTGTATGATTCCATATTTTTGAAGTTTCAGAACATGTAGAAGTAACCCATAGTGACAAGAAGCATATCATTATTGCCTGAGGCAGAAAGTGTGGGGTGGGGGAATGACTGAAGACATAAAATGACTTTTAGGTTGATGAAAATGTTCTGTATCTCAAATGGGGTGATGGTTGCACAAGTGTATATATTTGTCAAAAATTAATGAAAGTATACATTTAAAATGGATATATTCATTTTATTGTATGCAAATTATACCTCAAAATTGTTTTTAAAAAATCTAAAGGACAGGGTTCTAAGATTGAAATTTGAAGAAGAGGAGGGGTCAAAGGAAAGAGAATTCCAAATAGCCAGTATCAAACAAATAAATCCCAAATGTGTCACTATTTAAAAGTAAGAGTTTTAATCCTTGGCTGGCAAACAAGCAACTCCACTTTCTAGTAGACTGGGTCTAGAAGACTCTTGAACTCCTCCTTCTTGGTGGTTCTGTGAGGAGGAAGCCTTAAACTCTCACTGGAAGTCATGTCTATCAATATAGTTGACAAGATAGGTCTTTGGCTACTAAGATAGTTGTAGTTGATTGGATATGTACCCTAGGAAAAAAAAACATGATCTGAATCTTAATCCCACTCCTGTGGGTATGAACCCATTGTAAATATGACCTTTCAAACATGTTAGTCTTAGTTAAGGTATATTCAATGGAATCAAGATGGCTCTTAATCCTAACACTGGAGGCTTTATAAAAGAGAAAGCCATGGAAAAGCTGTAAATAAATGAAACTCATAAGAGAAAGGAGAGAACATTGCCATATGACTGGAAAGCCAAGGAACCTGAGGATGGCTGGCCAGCCAAAATATACTGACGCCAGGAAACAAGCCTTCTACCTTTGAAACCATAAGTCAATAAACTCTTTTTTAAAAAAATATATATATTTTTATTTTTTTAAAGATAGATTACACAAATGTTACACAAAAATTATAGGGATTCCCATATACTCCTCTCCTACACACCTCCCACACTCTTCCACATAAACAACATCCTTCATTAGTGCGGCATATTCATTGCTATTGATAAAGGTATCCTGGGGCATTACCATTGAGCATGGACTATAGTTGACACTGTAGTTTACACTCTCTCCCACACAGGCTTTGGGCAGATATATAACGGCATATATCTGTCATTGCAATGCCACTCAGGATGATTCACAAGTTCTGAAAAAAACCCTGCAGTACACCTGTCTTTCCCTCCCCCAGTCACAGAGCCTCCAGTGGCCACTGCCTCCACATCAATGCTATAATTTCTTCCACTGCTAGAATCACAACAAGTCTATAGTAGAATACCAGTAAGTCCACTCTAGTCCATAGTTCATTAAGGGCTTCAATCCCATACAGCCAATGGATGGGACTCTCTTGCTTGCAGTTGTAAACTCTCTCATTTCCTTGGTATGGTGGTTGTCAATCCTCACCTCCTTGCTGGTTGTCCTGGGTGAGTGCAATGAACTGGAGAGTAGGTGTTGCAACTCCGCTGAAGCTCAGGGCCCAGCTGGTGCCTGGACAGCCCAAAGATTAAAGTCTCTTGGATGTACACCTACCAGCTCCAGCACCAAGTGTAGGTTCAAATAGGAGGGACAGATGAGTCGTGTGTAGGGAAGACATAATTAAGTCCAACTCTGTCACTCTCAGGAGCACAAACTCCAAAGTAGGGTCATCTGGCAAGGCACCAAACTCTGGACCTATCTGCCCTGCCTATAGGACTTGGGTATCTCCAGAGCCCTCGGGAGCCCCACTATTTGGGGTAGTATACACTTTGGCAGTCTATGAGATCCTGCTGAAATGTGCATAAGCATTACCTCTGGGATGACCTCCCAACTCACTTTGAAGTCTCTTATAAACTCATTTGTCTTTACTTTTTCCCCCTTTTGGTCAATGTCTTTTTCCAGTTGCATTGCTAGTTGGTGCTTGGTAGTAATCCCTTGGTGCCAGGGAGGCTCATCCTTGGGAGTCATGTCCCATGCTAGGGGGAAGATAATGCATTTATATGCTGAGTTTGGCTTAGAGAGAGACCACATTTGAACAACAAGGAGACTCTCAGAAGGCAACTCTTAGGCATCCCAAAACACTAACCTAAGTTTCAATTTCCAAAGCAAAGGCTCTCAATCATAGTCATCAATATCAAGGGCCCATCAATAGACCATCCTCCTTCACCAGTCATTGACCCTGTACATGGGGGACAGTTGCTGCTCCATTAGAGAACATGGCAGAGCTCTCCGGGATGAGAATTCAATATTCTCTCGGTTATTGTGTGAATCTCCACCCACTGTGGCAGTGTCCCATGACCATTTGAACACATTTATATACCTTATGTATATGTCCAGGTGAACTTCCTCCCATATATCCCCCATCACTGACACCCTACATCAATAATCCTCCCCTGACCCAGATGTAGCACTTCTGTGACCTAAAGCTTCTTCAAAAATGAAGTAAAAAAAATAGCCAAATACAATTAATAAGAAAAAGAAATAATAATGATAGGTTTAAATATACTAAATAAATTACATAAAAATTTAAAGAAAACTAAAAATAAAATAAAAAATAATGAAAGTATTTTTTAAAATTTTATTGACATTTTGCCTTTCACCACTATAATATCTGTTGTCCTGTATGTACAGTGACATTTTCTTCCATTTATTCCCCAGCATCTTGCTTTTTTTCATTTTGTTTTCAAAGAAGTTTTAGGTCACAGTAAAGTCACATACAGAATACAGGGGACTCCCATATACCCAACATCCTCCCTCTTTCCCCCCTTCCCTTATTAATACTTTTTTATATGTGGATGGTACATTTGTTACAACTGATATACAAATAGTGAAACATAGTTACTAACCATGGTCAATGGCTTACATTATGGTTTACATTTTAGACCATACACTTTTATAAATTTTGATGATATTTAACACAGCCTGTGTCCATCATTGCAAGATCAAGTAGAACACTTCCATTGCCCACTAAATACCCCCTGTTCCATCTATTCTATTCCTCCCTCCCTCTCCCCTTGGGGCCCATGGTGACCACCTGGCTTCACTCCTTGGATGACAAGATTCATAGTTACTTGCAACAACACTGAGGTCTTGACACACTGGTTTGTCCTCCCCTACTAGGAACCTCCCATGCTCTCGAGAGACTCCTGCCCCTCTGTTTGAGCACATATCAGTCCTCTCCAAAATGGGAGTCCAACTCCTTCCTACTCATTATGTGGATCTCCACCCACTGATACAACATATTATGACAAAATGATCACTTGCACACTCCCTAGAAGCCTGCCCCAGGTGTGCTCTGTCCCGAATGCTCACCCCATCCAAAACACTAAACCAGTAACCCTTCCTTGTCATATTGCCATAAGAGCATTCCCAACTCTGTACTTTCAACCACATAACTGTCAATCCCCAGTGTTCACCTGGTCCTTCCCCCAACCCTCCCCCCCAGTTCCTTGGACCGTCCAACCCACCCGCCCCACTCTACCCACCTTTCAAACCTGCACCATGCAACCCAATAGTATCACAAGCCCCCTGTCATATCCCTTCAATGGCCAACTACACACTTGCACCTTATCATAGATTACTCCCATATGAACATTTGTCCACAAACTTCTTTCCCCTTTCTATTTCCTGTGAACCTATCTTCCAGACAATAGCTCTCTGAATCTGCTCTATTTGCTTAATTCTTATCAGTGAGGTCATGTAATATTTGTCCTTTGATGCTGGGCTTGCTTCACTCAACATAAGGTCCTCAAGATTCTTCCATGTTATCCCATGTGTTAGCACTGTATTCCTTCTTACAGCTGAGTAATATTCCATTGTGTGTATGTATCACATTTTGTTTATCCATTCATCTGTTGATGGGCATTTGGGTTGATTCCAACTTTTGGCAATAGTGAATAATGCTGCTATGAACATTGGTGTGCATGCATCTGTTCATATCCTTGCTTTCAATTCTTCTAGATATATACCCAAGAGTGGAATTGCTGTATCATATGGCAGTTCTGTAGTTAGTTTTTTGAAGAACCCCCAAGCTATCTTCCACAATGGCTGGACCATTCTACATTCCCACCAGCAGTGGATGAGGATTCCCATTCCTCCATATCCTCTCCAACACTTATAATCCTCTGTTTTTTTAATAGCTGCCAGTCTAATGGGTGTAAGATGATATCTCATTGTAGTTTTGATTTCCATTTCTCTAATAGCTAGTGATGTTGAGCATCTTTTCATGTGCTTTTTAGCCATTTGTATTTCTTCCTTGGAGAAGTGTCTTTTCAAGTTGCTCGCCCATTTTTTAAATGGGTTGTTTGTCTTTTTATTATTGAGGTAGAGGATTTCTTTATATATGCTGGATATTAGGCTCCTATCAGATATATGGTTGCCAAATATTTTATCCCATTGGGTAGGCTGCCTTTTTACTTTCTTGATAACCTCCTTTGAGGTGCAAAATTATTTAATTTTGAAGAGATTCCATTTATCTATTTTTTCTTTTGCTGTTCGTGCTTTGGGTGTGAAGTTCGTGAAACCATTTCCTATTACAAAGTCCTGTAGAGGTTTCCCTACATTTTCTTCCAAAGTCTTTATGGTCTTGCCTCTTATATTTGGATCTTTGATCCATCTTGAGTTGATTTTTGTGTAAGGTGTGAGATGATGTTCCTCTCTCATTCTTTTGGATATCAATATCCAGTTCTCCAAGCACCATTTGTTGAAGAAGCCATTCTCTCCCAGCTGAGTGGGCTTGATGGCCCTCTTTAATATCAGATGACTGTATATGCGAGGATCTATATCAGAACTCTCAGTTTGGTTCCATTGGTCTGTCTGTCTATCCTTGTGCCAATGCCATGGAGGTTTGACCACTGTAGCTATGTAGTATGTTTTAAAGTCAGGTAGTGTGTTTCCTCCAATTTCATTTTTCTTTTTCAATATGTCTTTAGCTATTCAGGACCTCTTGTCCTTCAAATAAATTTCATAGTTTTTCCATTCAGGAAAAAATGCTGTGTTGATTTTTATTGGGACTGCATTAAATCTGTAGATTATTTTGGGTAAGATAGACATCTTAATTATGTTTAATCTTCCTATCCATGAACAGGGAATATCCTTCCATTTATTTAAGTCTTCTTTCATTTCCTTAACAGTGTTGTGTAATTTTCTGTGTATAAGTCATTTACACCTTTAGTTAAATTTATTCCTAGGTATTTGATTCTTTTAGTTGCTATTGTAAATGGTGTTTTTTTTTCTTGATTTCCTCCTCAGATTGCTCATTATTGGTGTACAGAAATGCTACTGATTTTTTCACATTGATCTTATAACCTGTGAATTTACTGAACTCATAAGTTCCAGAAACTTTGTTGTAGATTTCTCAGGGCTTTCTATATATAGGATAATGTCATCTGCAAATAGTGAAATTTTCACTTCTTCCTTTCCAATTTGGATGCCTTTTATATCTTTTTCTTGCCACAGTGCTTGAGCAAGTACTTCTAACACAGTGTTAAATAGGAGCAGTGATAGTGGGCATCCTTGTCTTGTTCCTGATCTTAGAGGGAAAGCTTTTAGGATTTCACCATTGAATATGATGTTAGATGTGGGATTTTCATATATACACTTTATCATGTTCAGAAAGTTTCCTTATATTCTTATCTTTTGCAGTGTTTTTATCAGGAAAGGGTGCTATATTTGTCAAATGCTTTTTCTGCATCTATAGAGATGATTATGTGGTTTTTTTCTCGATCTGTTTATGTGGTGTATTACATTGATTGATTTTCTTATGTTGAACCTTCCTTGCAAACCCAGGATGAAACCCACTTTTCCATGGTGCATAATTCACCTGATGTGCTGTTGAATATGATTAGCAAGTATTTTGTTGAGGATTTTAGCATCTAGGTTCATTAAGGAGATTTGTCTGTAATTTTCACTTCTTGTGGCATCTTTGTTTGGCTTTCATGTTAGGGTAATGTTGACATCATAGAATGAGTTAGGCAATGTTCTTTCTACTTCTAATTTTTTGGAAGAGTTTAAGCAGGATTAGTGTTAGTTCTTTCTGGAATGTTTGGTAGAATTCACCTGTGAAGCTGTCTGGTCCTGTGCTCTTCTTAGTTGGGAGGTTTTTGATGACGGAATCTATCGCTTTACTTGTGATTGGTCTGTTGAGTTCATCAATTTCTTCTTTCATCAATGTAGGCTGCTTGTGAGTTTCTAGGAATTTGTTCATTTCCACTATATTATCCTTCTTGTTGGCATGTAATTTTTTAAAGTATTTTCTTTTGATACTCTTTATTTCTGTGGGGTCAGTGGTGATATCCCCTTCCCCATTTCTTATTTTGTGTATTTGCATCCTCTCTCTTTTTTTCTTTGTTAGTCTAGCTAAGAGTTTGTCTATTTTATTGATCTTCTCAAAGAACCAGCTTTTGGTTTTGTTTACTCTTTCTAGTGCTCTCTTATTATCTATTTCATTTAGTTCTGCTCTAATCTTTGTTATTTCCTTCTTTCTACTTCCTTTGGGGTTAGTTTGTTGTTGTTTTTCTAATTCCTCCAGG
>JAQZBX010030311.1:0-26880 GCA_029593785.1 Cabassous unicinctus | reverse complement strand
TAAAAAAAAAAAAAAACAGCATGGTACTGGCATAAAGATATACACATTGATCAGTGGAATAGAATTGAGAATCCAGAAATAAACCCTCATCTATACAGTCAACTGATTTTTGACAAACTTAACAAAGCCATGTTAATGGGACAAAACAGTCGCTTCAACAAATGGTGCTGGAAAACTGGATATCTATAACCAAAAGAATGAAAGAAGACCCCTATCTCACTCCCTATGTAAGAATCAACTCAAAATGGATCAAAGACTTAAATATAAAGGCCAGGACCATAAAACTACTAGAAAATATAGGGAAACATCTTCAAGACCTTGTAGTAGGTCTTGGTTTCTTGGATCTTACACCCAAAGCATGCACAACAAAAGAAAATATAGATAAACGGGACCTCCTCAAAATTAAACACTGTTGCACCTCACAGGGCTTTGTCAAAAGGGTGAACAGGCAGCCAACTCAATGGGAGAAAATATTTGGAATTCACATGTCTGATAAGGGTTTAATATCCAGGGTATATAAAGATGTTACAACTCAAGAATAAAAAGACAAATGACCCAATTAAAAAATGGACAAAAGACTTGAATAAACATTTGTCCAAAGAAGAAATACAAATGGCAAAAAAAAAAACACATGAAAAAATGCTCAACATTACCAATGATTAGGGAAATTCAAATCAAAACTACGAGATATCATTTCACACCTATCAGAATGGTCACTATTTAAAGGACAGAGAACTACAAGTGTTGGAGAGGATATGGAAAGATGGGAATACTTATTCATTGTTGGTGGGAATGCAGAATGGTACAGCCACTGTGGAGGACTGTTTTGGCAGTTCCTAAAGAAGTCGAATATAGACTTGCCACATGACCCTTCAATACCACTACTGGGTATAAACCCAGAAGAACAGTGAGGTGAATAGACATCTACACACCTATGTTCATAGTTGTATTATTCACGATTGCCAAAAGTTGGAAACAACGCTGGTATCCATCAACTGAGGAATGGTAAAAAAACTGTGGTGTATTAACATGATGGACCATTATGCAGCTGTAAGAAGAAATGAAGTTGTAAAGCATATGACAACATGGATGAACCTGGAGGACTTTATGTTAAGAGAAGCAAGCCAGACCCAAAAGGACAAATAATGTATGATTGCATTACTATGAACCAAATATATTGTGTAACATATTGTATGATTCCAAAAAAATTTTTATATGTATCTAGTACATTTAATTGAGAAATATATGCTTTTATTCAACTGTATTTTCTTTTTAAATTATTGTTTATATCTTCAATTATTAAATGTACAAAATAAAGTTTTAAAAAAATTTTTTAATAAAAATAAAATAAAAAACCAAAAAAAAAAATTAAAACTGGGTGTCTCCAATGGGAAACTGCATTGTCTGATTACAGCACACCCTTCTGGATTATGTGATTCTAGCCTTTTACTATGAACTATTTACAACTCTGTAAAACTGTAGATGACAGATAGCACTGCAAAAATAATTGCTGTCCAGAGATCCCCATTCCCTGTAGAAAAAGCCAGTTTTTCATCTATTTGTGAATTTATTTCAATGTTCCTTTATTCCATATAAATTTATGCTTTCTTGACTTCTCCTTTAACCAGTCATAACATCTACCTGGTTCTCTCATTATTAATGAGTTAAATAAAACCTTTAACATGTGTTCAAAAAAAAACAAAAAAAAACTAATACTCCTAGATCTTAAACTTCTCAGTATCATTAAATTTGGTAGTAACCTATTAAGAAGATACAGCACTGGCAGAGGGAGAAGAGGAATTATTCTTAGTTTGCAATAATACCTATACAATAAAATCTAATCTGTTAATACCCTACCTAAAGGTGTATAACATAATTCTGTAATATAGAAGGGATAGGGATTTGGCTTGGGTTACATTTTTTTAAATGCCCAGACAAAAGATTAACTCTGTACTCGAAATTTCCCATGTTCCAAATCATAAAAAGGCCATTTAGATTAAATTGATCAGTTTCTTCCCTTCAGACAGATCTATTAGGCACAAACATATTTTTTCCTTGCTGTTCCTCAGAGTATCTTTATTACAGAATAAGCTGCTAAAGGATAAGGATGTAGTCAATTATTTCCTGATAAAGCACCTTTCCAGTGCCTTAATGCAATTAAGAACGTGATAAATATATTTTGATGATTTATAGAAAAGAGCAGCAAATTAAAAATGAAATAAAGAAGCACACTTGTCAGTTGACCACAAAGAAATGTCAGTAATATAGCATTATGAGGCAGCTGTTCATTGATTAATTTGTTATAGATAAGCTATCCACCATGATTTTAGTGATTTAGGAGTCATTTTTTTTGTCGAAATAGTTATGAACTATCCCCTATGACAGCATTTCTCAGCTAGTACATTGTAAAACTTTGGTGATTTGGACAACTTT
This sequence comes from Cabassous unicinctus, assembly GCA_029593785.1. Classification (NCBI taxonomy): domain Eukaryota; kingdom Metazoa; phylum Chordata; class Mammalia; order Cingulata; family Chlamyphoridae; genus Cabassous; species Cabassous unicinctus. Next base: position 24,447 of record JAQZBX010030311.1, on the reverse strand, counting down.
GCTATACAAGTACTATGTCTAACCATCATTTATGAAATGATAGAAATTTGTCTTCAGTACCCTCTTTTCTGTAAAGTTTTTTCCCTCATGGTACATATCTTTTTATGCCCAGTGTTAACACAAAACTTCTCAGCAATACCTAGTGTTCTGCCAATTTTCCTCCCACTGCCACCCTCTCCAACCCCAAACATTCAAAATCTCATCTAATAGCTAAAAGACAATACCATTAAATTCAGGTTTTGATAAAAGCAGCAGCTTAATACTTCTCACAGATACGTTGCACATTTTAAAAACATCCTTAGCCAAAAGGTATATAAAGCTTATGCAAGAATTCAGGCATCAAAGCATACTTCCATACAATGTAGCAAATCATACCACAAAGGTGATAAGGGATTCTGAGATAAGACTGAGCCAAGAAATAAAGGTAAAATTCTGCTCTCTCTATCCTTCTCCTGACCCCATTTTGAAATTTCAAGAAGGGCCTCCTAATTCCCTAATTGAAAAACAAACTTCCTCAAAATGTTCTCCATGGAGAGTTGGCAGGGACTGAATTCTTCCATACTTCCTTTTTCTGCATAACGAACTGATCGTTGGTCAACAACAAATTAAAGGGTTTATGTGAATATAATAGTGTAATATATAACATACATAATATAGTAATAAAAGCTACCATCTACTAAACAGCTACTTCAAAAGTGGAGAATTGACATGAACTAGAGAAAATTTACGTACTCCCTAAATAAACTTAACCCTTTCTCCAGCCATCAGGCCTGAGGGATACCATAGGCTCCCATAAGTAAATGTGGCACATTACCATACTGACTCTCAGTGACACAGGAAAAAGAAATGGGTGGTAGAATCATTGCTTAAGATTTCATAAAATAACATATTAATAGTCAGCTCTCATTTCAGTTAATCTCTACCTTTGAACTGCAGAGGGGTTCTATGCCTAAAAAGAATATAGGTATACTGTCTGAGAATTTTTCTTGGGGGCCCCAGACTTAACTGTATAACACTGGCAAAGGAACTTTTAATTCATTTTCCCTTCTAAATTTTATACAAAAAAAGGACTTGGTGCTACCTTTGAGATGATCCTGACCCAGTTGTGTAAAGATCACAGAGAGCCACTGCTAGTGGCCAATGCCTGGATCAGCACTTGCCTAGATCTATTGAACGCATATACATAAAAGCCAATTACAAAATGTAAAATCTTTCCCTTTTCTCTTTCTCACTTTTTTCTTTACTCCTTAATCTGCACACTTTTCAAATGGCCACCTATCCACTAACTTACATATAAACCACCTCTTCTCCACAAGTTTGGCTTTAGGAATTCCCCCTAAGTGTGCTAAGTTGTAAATATTTTGCACCTCTAGAAAAAGTATGCTAAATTCGAAGGATGGGAAATGAAGATGCTCCAGTGGATTTGCTCTGGTGCTGCTGAAGTACCATGCTTGCTTTTTACCTTTATTGGATAAATTTAATACATAAAGAAATCATGGCTTATAAAACACTCATAGAAAGCAAGTTTAATTTTCGACTAGCAAATCCAAATGTGGATGTGTTTTTTCTGACACAAATGATCTTCATTCATTCAACTAGAACCAGATCAATACAACAGAGTAAGAGTGCAGGCTGGAGATAGATCCCAGTTCTACTACTTCTGAACTAGTGGTAACCTTAGGCAAATTAATGTAAAATATTTTCTCATCTATAAAATGGGGGTAGCAATAAATCTGGCTCATGGGATTGTGAGGATTAAATTATGCAGCCTAAGAAAAGCACATGCACTCAACTCCAGTCACTGTTTTAGTGAATGTTTGCCATTTGGTTTGATGAAGGTTACAGTGTAATTATGGAACTTATAGCTACTTCAGAAAATTTTTCATTTTTAAAGCTGGTTTGGATAACACTAAAAAACATTTACTAGTGAATACAAACATGTAAACAAAAACTATAGCTAAAATTTATTTTTAAAATGTAAATGAATGCTATAAATATGTGCAATAAATATGCCATTTTTCCAAATCTAATCCAAGAACTTGTTTCAAAATACACAAAACATAGAAATACCTACTTTATATCATTCATTTTTAAACATTTTTACTTTTATTTGATATTATATATATATATATATAGAGAGAGAGAGAGAGAGAGAGAGAGAGATAAAGCATGCATATTTACTTTCTACCCAACCCCAAAAGGCACATCTCTCCAGGGATCTTAATGATGTCATAAAACGGGAAAGTGACAAAGAATACCAAACTGTTACTACTGGCATTACTGGATAGGTTACAGAACTGTCATGTATTAAAACTCTCTTTTGTTTGAAATGTAATGCAATACTCCTAAACATACACACTATACAATTACCTACTACAACCATATTCCATTATGACACTGCTCTTTCTCTGTGTGACAGGAATATCAAATTCCCTTTCTCGACATACTATGCTTTAAAATAACCACAGTAGAGTAAGCTAGGGTTGAAGCAGCACTACTTACTCATTTTAGTACAACACACTATCTTACCCCTTCTCCTCTCAGAGAATTTTTGAAGAGAACTCGGGCAAAGCCACTCCAGTAATACTAAATAATGTCAAATAATCAACAAACCATAATTTTTGCTAGGTTACAGACATATATTCTATTTTTCTTTATTTACATTTCCAAGACTACTCAAAGTTGTGTCCACATTGAACTTGAACAAATGCTTTCATAATATTATTTAATACTATTACATCAGAACATAAAAGTGGCTTGACAATACAAATAGGTGGGCTTTGTCTACATGTTAATGTGTTGTCAAAAAGTTGTATAAATAAAATCCTATTTCAAAAGCAGTAATAGAGATTAGGGAGGTTGTCATTTATTAAAAACCTCACACACATACAGATGCACACACAAACAAAAAAATCCTCCGTAATCTTTCCAGAGTCTAAATTGCCCTGAAGTTTGCATTGTCCTAGAAGAAGTTTCCTAAGTGAGCATAGCCATTGTACAGCAAGTCATATAAACTTAGTAATAGAAAAATCTCAGTAGTTTTTTACATGTAAGAAATGAAAGCAGTTTTGGAGCAATTTCCCATTCCTTTTATTATATGCATTACTAGATAGAATGCTTAAGTGAAAAGTCTTTAATATGGCCATAAAAGTCATCAAATTCTAGATTTAAAAAAAAAAAAGAGGAAAAAAACACACTAATTATATTTCACATATTTTTGTTCTATCATTATTTTGGACTACCGTCATTTCCCATCGAAGCCTCGGGAGCAATAAACCTTTCTCTTCAATAAAAAGCACGGACATTAAAAGCTGCTCCCTAAGTTTGAAGAAAGTTTTGGAGACTAAGGCAAAATTTCTTCTGTCCTGAACTTATTTCATGATCTCCACCTTAGGTTATAGAGATACCTAACTCCACTTAACAGTCACTGAACATCTATTGGCCAATGTACTGGGAAGACGAAGCTAAATAACAGAAATAAGGTTTAAAAGAAGAAAATTGAGGGGGGGGGTGGTAGTGAAAGCCAATAAACAAGAACCTTGACGCAAGGTCGTGCAATTCTCGGTCTGAAAGGTCCCAGAGAAAGTCGACTAAACCTCTGGGATCCCTGAAGAAAGGAAGAGAGGCCGGGAGAGGCTAATCATGTCATTCAGGTGGTCAGTGGCAGGGGCGGGGCTAGAACCCAGATGTCCCTGCCTCCACGATGCTACTAAACAACCGACCCCAAGAGCGGAGACCAAAGACAGAGCCGCCACCACACGGTCGGAGCTGCACACCCGGTACCTGCTGCCCACTATCTATCTCCGCATTCGCAGGACAGAGGCTGTGCGGGGCGGCACGGGTGAGACAGCGAGCGCGACCAGAGCAGACGCTCGGCGCGAGGAAGAGAGAGTACCCGGAGTAAGTTGAGGCAGAGAGAAGGTGAAGGGTGTGGAGGGCAGAGTTGTCCAGAGGCGGGGAAAGGGGCCTAGCTCTCACCCTTGTCGCATGCCAGCAAGAAAAGCTTCTCATTCAGGGTGTTCTCCTCCTTCACCTCCCGCACATCCTTCAGCGCCATCACCTCGTTGGGCGACGAAGAGGAAGATGGGGAGGAAGGCAGGGAGGAGGAGGCGCCCGAGAGGTCCGTGCTCGGGTACAGGGCCGCCATCATCGCGGCCCATGAAGGGGGCAGGCCAGGGGACGGGGGCGGGGCCCCTACTGGCCCTGACCCCGACCCCGACCCCAGCCCCGCTGCAGGGCTGGAAAAAGGATGAGTGGTTCCCACGGCCGCCTCTGAGCGCGGCCCGTTGGCCCCAAAGGGCGTCGCCTCCCCTCGGAACCAGCACTCGCCCTCCACTGACAGCCCCAGGCTGGTGGCGGCGCATGCGCGGCCCCGGGGCCATCGCCCCCTCCCCAGCCGCCGGCGTCCGGGCCGAGTCGGTCCGGGCCCGTCCGGGGACGAGAGAGAGGCGCGCGCCAGGGCGGCAGCCGAGCGCGGGGCCGTGCCAGGAGACGCAGGGGCCGCGCGGGGTGCGGCCTGGCCCGAGCGGAGGACGAGGGATCGGCAGGAGAGGAGCTCCGAGAGGCGCTTTAGCGCACGTCGTGCTCCGGAGCTGTGGGAACCGCCGGCAAAGCTGCGCCGGCAGATGTTCGCCGCTCCGCACACGTCATCCTGGGCTCTGCTAAGGCTACACTGGGGCGGGGCCTCCGGTGGGGACAGGCTCGAAGGACGCCCCGCCCCTTCTCCCGAGGCCACTGCCGCCTGCAGGTTTTTCGCGCCAAGCAGGTGAAAGGCTGCTGTCCACCCTTTCCAAACACACGCTGCGGGTTTGAGGTCGTTTCCCCGTCTTTTCGTGCTGCACATCAGCTAAAGATACAGCGATATGCTAACCGAGCCTTTGACGACATAACGTTTACTTGAAACCCTTTGCTCAATTGTAAAAGCATTCATGTTCTGGTGCTGCATAAAGCATAAAAGAAAGGGCCCCTCACTCCCACCCCCGCAAATACGCGTGGATGTGTGCGCGCGCGCTTGTCGGTCTAGCTACCCTCGTTTTTAGAGACTGTATTTTTTTTAACGACTCGTTTGTGATGTGAAATTGCCATAACATTCCTTATGTCAACATATTTATTCGCTTGAGTTCAAGTGTACCGACATGAAACCAATGGATAAGTGTATTTTTAGGACCTACTTTTCCATCACAGTTGCGGTGGTTTCTTGTTCATCTTCACATTTATGAGTCTGATTTTAAAAGGTCAATCTATTGTTTAGGGAAAGCTGACTTTCAGTAAGTGCTACTTCCTTGAATAATTTCTTAGTCAAGCTTTTATTTAAAGCATATTAGCCATTATAGAATTGCACTGTCTTGCACTTTAAAAAGGTAGAGGGGGGAACCTGGAAATTGCATCTCTTGAAAAATCCTTATTGCGTCCCACAACCGACTGTACCAAAAGCTTTAAGGTTTTAGGCTTTAAGATAATATATAAATATACTTCATCCCATCTTATATTTGAGGGGAATGCTTCCTACTCTCTTCAGATTGGTTTGCTCTATCCTTGTCAGACTTTTATCCCCAACTTTCCTGTCTTTCTCGTCAAAGTTTTCTTAAATCTTCTCTAAGAGGCTATGCACACAGCATGATTGCCTTTCCAAACATTTGTTTTCTTTAAAATAGTTGTCTATTTAATAATTTTAGTTTTTTAATTTCTGTATCACTTTGTGAAAACTTTTACTTCTGATAAAAATAGCACAAGTATGAGGTTGTTGGAGACTATGGGAAGGAAGGGCTCAGATCAAAGAACATAGCATATTCATGAGGCGGTAAGGTCTCCATAGTCTCCTACCCCTCCTGGTCTGGCCTTTTACTGTGCTATCCAACCTCTGGGAAGAACTTCTATGGATAATAGCTGGGGCTATCACTAGATGAGCAGGTAAAGGACAGGGTGTAACAGCCAGCGACCCTAACGCTCTCTTAACCAGTGAACAAAATGAAGATGGCTGGGCCTATATTCAAATGTTCCCTGGTACAGCCCCATCTTATTGGCCAATCAAAAATAACAGCCATACCATGAAGGCTCAAGACATCATAAGATGCTTTCTCCATGTCCCTGGTCCCTGGCGACAGTAAGGTTGGTGTTTGGGTCTGTGCCCTTGGAGGGAGCTCAGATTTGCCCATATTAATTGATGCTTCTCATTGGCTTCAGATAAAACTTTCATCTAATAAATTACACAGTCATTGTATTAGTGCTGGAACCTGGAATAAGCTCCTCAGGACCTGGAAGTCAGATGAAGTATTCTTCCTTCTCCCTGCCCTTGGCTGAGACACTCTCCATCTGGAGAATGGTGCTGAGCTTACCTTCTGCCGGTTTATAAGTGACATAGCTGCCTTTGTTCTTTTACAGGTAAAAGAAGATAAAGATCACGACCGAGAGCAGTATAAAGAAGACCACAGTGATAACAACTGCAATGAGTGCTGTGTTGGCTTCAGCTTCTGGGGACAGGGACTCAGTGGCCTGCAGAATTGGGGTGGTAATCGTTTCTTCCCCTCTTGGGGAAGGCGTGCTTGGGAGGCTTGTCATTGTGGACAGTGGACGAGTACCTTGAGGCAGGAGCAGACCTTTCCAGTCCTACGGGCTGCCAGAGTAGGGCCTGGCGCCACTTGGTGCTTCCTTTTGAACTCAACGGGGGCGGGATCTGCAGAGATTCTTGGAGGCCCGAAGAGGCAGACAGAGCTCGGACCAGGAGACACCAAGTTGAAGGAAGATGCATTTTAGCTTTTTACTTTCTTGGCTATAGTAGATCATAAATCTCCCCCACTCCATAATGTTTAATACAGTTCCAAGTTGTGTTATTTGGTAGAATGTTAAAACTGCTCATTGTAAAATTTGTGGCCATTTACCACAGTGGTACATATTTATTTGTGTTTGTATATTTGTCTGTCTACACACTTTTTGGAGACCAGCAAAATTTTTAGTCAGTAGCAGAACTCTAACCCTGACCCATCCAAAAGCTCCAGTGTTTGAAGGTAAAAATTCTCCCTGGCTCAGAACGATGGAGACCACTTTAATCTGAAGCTTTTTTCAAGCTTCTGGGTTTAGGTGATTCCTTATCCAGAGGGACCGGATTAATTTCCAGTGTTCAGGGGAATTCCAACCTACTTCAGTTGATAACCCCAGGAGGCATTCCAAAGTATTTGGAGGCTTTTCCTCCTTCAGAGTATGCCAGTGTTGCAACTGCACCCTTTTCATCGGAAGTCTTTTTGTACTATCTCAGATAAACAGAGAGTCTTGTGACTCTCTGGTACACTCTTTATCCAGCAAAAATTGGGGTATTTTAACAAGTACTTTTACTTATATGATCTGTAAATGTAAGGATCAGTGAGTGCTCTATGGATTTTGCATCCATGATGTGGAGAACTGTGATGAACAATGACATGCAAAGTTCAAGAGCATTGCATTACCCAAAGCAACTCACCCAAACCGCTTGTACAAAAGAGAAGAGCAGTCACAACGTCATCGGTGAAGAAAAAAAATCCAGATTCAGGTCTAGTCCTCCAATTAGAATAGACTCATTATCTATTATTGTCTTCAGCCTCTCCACTCTATTCTTACTATTCTTGGGCCACATTTGCCTGTTTCTTTTCCTAAAATGCTCACCAGGCTCTTCCTGCCTCCAGGCCTTTGTTCTTGTTCCCTCTGCTGAACACTCATCACCTAGCTCCTCCACCTTCAGATCTTAGACCTTTCCTGACCAAACTAATCTCCATCCCACTTTTCCAAGTCAGTTTTTCTCACATTATCCTGTTTTATTTCTTCTACTGCATTAATCACTATCCAAAATTCTTATTTGTCTCCCTCCACTAGAATATAAGATTCATGAGGTTAGGAGACCATCTATATTGTTCTCAGTTGAATCCACAGGGTCTAGCATTGTACTTGGATCATAACAGACAATTTGTTTTAATGAATTGATTCAAATTGTTTCAGTACAAACTAAATTTGTAGTAATATACAGTTGGTCTTTTTTCTACTAAAATTCTTTACATCAAAGAACCACCGAACTACCCCATGAAAGATTTGATTTTTCTTTTTTGGTTTTATTAAAGAAGTTGTTCTCTTTTCTAGAAAATATGCTTATGCTAGAATAATTTTCAAGGCTGTTTTGCTTTAAATGAAATAAATACTGACACTGACATTTCTACATACACAGTATTTTAATTAAATATACTTGGGGAGAAAAAGAACACCTTAAAGTGCCAAATTTCATATAAATCAGATAACTAAGTGAATGGAATGGTGAAAAAAAATCCAAAGGGGGAAACATGGTTTAAATAATCTCATAAAAGAGCAACAACATATCTTATAATCTTCATATAAGAAAACAATCATCAAAATATAAAGGGAAAGAAAAAATATTTTGTAGAAGAATATATCTCAAAACTGTACCTGTTGATCATTTCATTTAAAAAATTCTATTCTAAACACATGGGCAGTCTCACTCTTACCAACATGTATATTTTAATCAATCACAGATGGGGTATTTAGACTACTCATTCACACTGAGATACAAGTTACAGCATTATTTTTGAACAGCAGTATTGCTCATGGTCACGAACAGTGGAAGATTGAGGAAGTAGATTTCTGTATTCAATTGTTAGCAGCAAAATAGGTTTGCTACTAAAAAATTCAGACAAAAAATAGGTCTGAAGCTTTAGCTATTCCCAAGTAATACAAACATTAGCCAAACACCAATTTGAAGGAGGCTGTGGAAAAAAAACACAGGAAAATATTCTTTTTTGAATATTAGCTTAGTAAAGATATTCCGTGGGTGTATTTCAAATTATGTAGGGCTTTAGTATAGACCCAAGCTGTGCTACAAATATTTGGAAGGTGTCAGTTAATATATGAATGTTCAAAATGAATATTTCCAAAAGAAATTTCATGTATCTGACATTCACACTCTGAAAAGTATTAGACATTTAATGAGGGCACAATAAATGTTTGATGATTGGCTGATTAACCAGTTATACAGACCATTTAAGAAAACTAGGGGTGGGTATGTATGTATGTATGTGTGTGTGTGTGTATACACATATTTAATAACCCACCAACATGTATATGCTGCATGTCATCGTTAAAGCTGTATTATCAAACTAGTATATGTAAAATATCAATGCAGTTAAATTTAACTTTTAAGTAAAAGCTTATTTAAACAAAAGAGTGAACTTTGGGGCTTATTCATGAGTTATTTTTGACATATAAAAAGTTGAATATTAATGAACAATACTCATCACTTTAAAATTTTAGACAACATAGAAACTTTCAGAAAAATCTAATTTTTGAACTGCTTTCATATTTGGAGGAAGAAAATAAAAGGATTAACTGGCTTATGACTTTGAATACATTTATGATCAAAATTAACACACACAAAAAAATCAAAATGTTTTAACTTGCAAAAACATTTGTATTGATCTTTTTTGAACCATGAAAAAGAATGAATAAGTCTTGCTTTAATGAGACTTTCAGGAAAAGAAAAAACATCAGCTTGATGATGAACATATTCCATTATCAGTATCGACTGGTAAATTAAGTGTTATCCAAAAAGGTTGACAAATTCTAATTAGTATGAACAAGATACTAAATTTCATTAACGAATATATATCTAATTTTGAGCATACAAATCATCTTGGGTTTTATACCCACTACATTTCAGAATTCTGTAAACTGTGAGGCATTTCAACGTGTTTAATGTGGCAGAAAATTAAATTAAATGTTTCATTATTTTATTCTGTTCAGTCCTTTTCCCATTAAACATGCAAACACCGTCATAACCATCTTTGGTTTCACTTCTACCAGGTCATCAGGTAGTGCATATATCCGGGCACCAATCTTTCGAGCCACTGAAATGGCATATCTTGAAAAGACAAGAAAAATATATTGATATTTGTTATCTACTACATTTTCACTTAATATATTTTAACAAAAGAAGGAAATATTTTGATAAATAAGATTAACTTTACAAGAAGATAAGTTTGTGTGAATTTAAATCATATTCTCCAGACAAGTTGTAATTAAATTGTGAATTTTAAGGACATAGTAACTTTCCTGTAAGCATTTTAAAGAACCAGTGAGGTACTATGTTCTAATATAAACAATCAGGCTTACTTAGCATTGTTCAGCTTGTCCTCATCAGAAAGATCTTCTCTTTTGATCATTTCTTGACGAACTGCATTTGGTGCAATGGCATCTATTAAATCTAGAACAGGTAAACTAGTGCTAATAGATTTGTCCTAGAAAATAAAGAATAGATGAATAGTCATAAACATCTTACCTTTAATGTTTGTGTCAAACTTTTCTGGTCATACTCATATAAGTGAAAGCAATTTATAATTTTTCTTTGTACCTAACATTCAATTTTTCTCCAAGCAGCACACATCACAATTTAAATACTCTTTCCATTCAGTCTTTATTCAGATTATGTTGTAGAGAGTTGTCACCATACCTGAATAAGGTTTATGGATGTAACAATTCCAAAGTATACTAACTATACTATCCTTATTCTAAAAAAATAAACAACTTTTGACAAAGAATAGGAAATGAATTTTAAATCAATAGTTTTGCAAATTCTAGTAACATATTTCTTAGACCACGAATTCCTAACTTAATATTTTTCAGAAAGCAAAGGGAAAAATAGTGGAAAATAACTAACATTTACAAAGGCATTGTTCTTGTTGCTTTACATGTTTTAGCTTGTTTAATCTTCCCAACAGCCTGGTAATAAAGGAATTACAATCTCTCCTTTAGAGATAAAGAACATGAAGTTCAGAGAGTTCAAGTGTCTTGTTCATACAGCCAGTGAAGTAGAGAACTAGTATTTGAATCTGTGACTGTCTGACTCTAATACCCATAATTCTCTCCATCTTTGAAGTTACCTCCAAGGTGAACTAAAAATGGACTTAGAATTAAATTCCAGTGAACAAATACAGTTCAACTCAGAAATCCTGGTCTGAATGATCTTACCACTTACCAATACTTGAACAAAATATTTGCTCTCTTTCATCTTGAATAGTGGCCACTGTTGCTTGCCTAGCCAGCATCCATTTACCCCTTCTTTCTCCATCCTAACGTAACCCATATTTTCACTCTGTCGCTATACCTCCCTCACATGGACATGTGATTCAAGAAAAGCTGACCCTATCCACAGCTCCAGAGGGATGAACCTGAATTAGTCTAGGCCATGCATTTTATTTTAAGGCCAGTAAAAAGAATTTATTTGGGAAATGGGAGAAAGAACAGAGCTTGCTGAGAAATGGAAGAGAAGGACAGAAATATACACCAAGATTTGGTGTGGGCTCCTCTAGGCAGAGAGCGCCTAGACCATGCATTCTTAATGGAGGTGTTATCATCCCCAAGGGAGTGGGAATGGAATGATAAACTTACTCTTTTTATGTATAAAGCATACAGGACATAAACAGACTTACAGTATATCTATGGCATTAAAATTTAGGTGAGGGGGGGTGGCGCGATTAGGGAAAAAAGTCTAAAAAAGGCTCCATAGGGCAATAATGAAAAAAAGGTTGAGAAATGCTGGTATAAACCAAATAGAGTAATCCCTTCCCCTTGCCCCAGTGATTTAATTTAATTTAATGTAAAGCCCTTTCTTTTCAGGAAGAGTTATAGAAAAGCCAGCAGCCCGTCCTACTGGATGTGAATGAGAAAGGATGAAACCTCTGTCATAACCAGCAGCTATACTCTTACGAAAAGGAAAACCAGCTCTAGGGTGAAGTTGGCACTTTCAGACGGCAAAGCAAAGAGATGGGAGAACACCTGAATTCTTGAATTATTAGCCCAACCAACCCTGAAGTCTACACCCTATCTTTGGATTTCTGTTATTGGGTTTCTGTTACTTGAAGCCAAAAAGGACCCGATCCTAATCTCTAAAATGGGAATGTCTTAGGATTCTTGTGAATATTAAATCAATATAGGTGAAAGCATATAGAGTAGTTCCTAGCCAAATGTAGGCTCTTAAATGTCTGATAAAATAATGTGAAACCTTGGGAAGAAGAGTAACAGGCTGGTTTTCTTTGTGTGTGTGCCATGATCTACTAACTACCACATTTATTAAATTTAGATAAATTTATATTTGTTATCACCAAGAATGTTCATTTTATGAAACAGATATTTAAGAAGGAGAGGTGGGGGCAGGAATCATTAGGGTCAATAACTCTATCTGATGTTGGTAATCTGGATCTGATTTTTGGCATCTTCATTTCTCAAAAATTCTTAACAGTTTTGTCAAAGTGCAGTCTGCAGACCACCTATATGAGAATCACCAGGGTCCTTGTTAAAAGCACAAATTTAGCTCCACTCATGGGAGTTATCTTTGGATGGGGCTGGAAATCTAGATTTTTAATAAGCCTTCTAGATGACTCTGATGTATGCTGTATACTTTCTAAAAATAATTTATGTCATTCTAGAATATACTTAAATTTCTATGGACTTAACTTTCACACAGTTATATAAAAATTCAAAAACAGACAAGTGGCTTGTTTGTGCTAAATATTGATTACTTGTTTACATATTTGTGGTATTTTAAATATTTCTTCATTTAGCTTTAGGAAACAAGGAATTTTTCCACCTATTTCTTAGTGATTCATCTTGAGAAAAGCTTTGACTGAAATGAATGAAAAATTTAAGTTTCCAAAGATTATATTTGACCCCTTATCTTCCTGTTTCCAAAAATAGTGGCCTATCTTCCACCTCCCCTGATTTGTACATTATCAGTGAAAGACAGTTGACTTTTGTAAAGGAGGCAGGGGTTATAGTGGAAACCCTTAATTCTGTATAAAATATATTTTCATGATTTTTCTTTTTACTTTCTTTAAGCTAATCATTAAGAAATTACATCAGCAAAAAAAATTTCTAGAATCTTAAAAGAGTATTAGCCTAGAGCTTGACTTGATTTTCAAGATAATGAATTTTACTATCTCTTTCCCTTAATTTGATACATATTACTATTAGAATATTCCAATCCATCGCTCTTCCTTTCAGTTTTGAAAATAAAAGTGGAAAAACATTGATGTAGCCACCAGAGTTCCCTAAAAGAATCAACAGGACCCCCTTCACATATGATGCCCTTTACATATTGGCACTAGCAATAGTCCAGTAAGCATCATTTATTGAGCCTGGCACTGTTAAGTTCTTTATATTTATTAAGTTTTTTAGAGTGACAACAATGCTAGAAGATAGGTACTATCAATATCCCTGTTTTAGATTTGGGGAAACTGAGGCATGGAGAAATTAATTTGCCCAAGGTCACATAGATACTAAATGGTGAGCCAGAATTAAGTTCTGTTTTATTCATCAAGAGATGTAGCTCAGCTGTTAGTATAGACTATCAAGCTTTCTGTGAAATTCTTCATTTGCAATACTCATTTCAGCTATACTATATAATTGTGCATGGACTTAAATTTTTTGGAAATCATTTAATTGACTAAGTAATATGGCCAGCACAAAGAAAATTCAAAAGGATATGAAGTAATTTGAGTTAAACCCAAAAAAAAGCATCCTAAAACCATTTAATTTTTTTCTTTCAACCTAAAGAAAAATATTACTAATATAGTTGCCTGTTCAGCAATAACATTTACTGAATGCTTACTAAATGTTATACACTAGGCTAAATGTTTTACAATATTTCCTTTAATCACAACTTGTTAAGTGGGTATTCATATCCTCATTTACAGATAGGGCTCAGAGAGATTAATAATTTATATGTTCAAAACAACTTTTCTTTTACCCTCCTACCTCACTTTGCCTAGCTAATTCCTATTTGTCTACTTATCCTTCAGGTCTCAGCTTAAACTTCATTTCCTACAAGAAGCCCTCCTCAACCTCCCAGAACTGAGCTAGCTGCCTTTCTTGTATACTCCCATACTCCCCTGAGCTGATTTCTATAGCATTGCTGACACCCAATACTGATTCCTGTTTTCTTATTTGCCTCCTCTCCTGAAAAATGAGTTCTCTGAGGGCACCATCGTGCCTAGCACAGCACCAGCACAGAGTAAGCTTTGAATATTTATGGAAAGAATGACAAATATGTCACACAACTATTAAGTGGCTGAGCTGAGAGTTAAACCCAAGGGCTAGACAACTCCAAAGCTGTTAGGCAACCTCCTGTTAGGCAAGGTTTTGAAAACTAGGAATTCTGCTTAATAGTTACATGACAGTAAACAAAGTTATTTAACTTCTCTAATGTTCACCTTTTTGCTCATAGAATTGTTAAAAGAATTTAAAGAAACAATGTGTGAAGTACTTGGCACAGTGATACATAGGACTCAATAAACTGTAATAATGATTATTATTATTTGCTGATGTACCACTTCTCTATTTTCTTGGTTAGGGAAAATTAATTTGCACCTAAAAAAGGTATATGTCTTCTCTGAAATTTCTAGGTATAATGCTGCCTTAATTATGATCAATAGGTTTTTACTAGTACTGCTTATTATAGCTTTCAAACATAATGCTTTCCATGGTTAAAAATGCCCCCACCAACTCTTTTTTTAGAATTCACTGCCACATTTCTTAACTATTTGTACTCTGAGAGTTTTATTATCAAGCACCTACTAAATGCCAAGCACTTGTGCAATGTTTTTGCCTCCACAATTCTAAGTAATGCTGTACTCTCAAGTCTGATTTTGTCTATGAGCACCCTCTCTTAAAGGTTTCCCTGTACTCCCATTTGTTTCAACTATCTCTTCTATTCAAATAACCACCACTTTTGTGTTCCCAACTTTAATGTGGCCTTTCCTCCAATTCCCCATTTCCTGAAAATTACCTCAAATTCAACAAGCTTAAGACTGAATTCATCACCTTTTCCAGAAGCAGCAGTACCTCATGACTTTTGTTTGTGTTATCTGATTTCCAATCACCCAGGCTCAAAACATCAAGAGTTTTGACTCCTCTTTCTCTCTTCTGCTTCCCTAAATCAAGAAACCAGGTCCTAGCTATTCTTCTTTTGCAAAAGCTCAAGGCTATTCCTTCCCAATGCCCACACTCATTCAGGCCCTTACCATGCCACACCTTAAACAATGTCCTTAGCTTCTTAAGCACTTTCCTTAAATTTACACCATTCTCCCTCCAACCTATCCCTGTTCCCCATTTTGATTATTCTTCCTAAAACAACCACCGTTCTTACATCACTTGCTTTAATCAAAATCCTTTATTTAGGCCAAATTCCTCCACAATCTTGACCTCCAGTCTCTATGATGCACTACATTACTAAGGAAAAATCCTCTGTATTCAAAAGATTTATCTAAGCTTCTCTGACTAACCTTTATTCAGCTATTGCCTTCCTAGCTTATCATCGCCTTCTTGCTCTCCACCTGTTCAAAATCCCTCCTTTATCTATGCTGAACTCAAATTGAACTTTCTCCATCCACTCTTCACCAACAATTCAGTTGGAAATGACTAATTAGACTTCTCATCCATGATAATATTATTTGTATATTTATTTGGATTTTATTATTTACTCTGTAGCATTGTTATCTTTTCAGTTATACAAGTTTTGTCTTTCCACTGAATGGTGAACACTCTGAGGGCAAAATCAATTTAGTATACTTTATCTTTTTCTTTACCTAGAAAAGTTACTTACATAGAAAGAACCCAATAAATACTTGTTTCTAATTATTATTTTCTCATTTTATTTAATATATATGCTTAACATTTTTCATACATTACAATTTTGAAAAGTAACTGGCCATTTGAGAATTTTGTAACATGTTCCCCACCCCATTTTAAATTTTAAGTTGTTTTATGTCTAAAAATATATATATAGGACAAATCATGGACTGAAAATTACATTTTTTAACAAACAACAAAAACTCAACGTCATTTGCTCCTTCCAAGATGTAAAAGGAAAAAGAGTACTTGCCCTAGGACTCAGGCAATATGTCTGGCCAACAACCAGCTGTCCCGTTAAAACCGCTCTGGACCTGAGTTTTTGTTAAAGATGAGTGGACTGAATTTATCAATTTTTGACATTTCTTCCAGCTCTAAAACATTGTTTACATACAGAGCAAAGGTGAAGAGAGGAATAAAAATGGATTATATCTCTTAGGATGGCCTCTTCGTTTTATCTGTGTATACTTTTAAATTTCACTATATTGTTTTATTTCACTGTTTCTCAAAAATTCAAACTGATTGCTGGTTTTCACATGTAATAAAATCACACACACACAAGGCTCACTGAATGAATGTGTACAAGCAGACATGCTTATTTGAAGATTATATCAGCTTGCATGCAAAAGCAAAACACAATGGAAATGCATAAAAATTAGTGGGTATATATGTGCAAATTACATTTTGAGTGCTTTATGAATCATCCACAAATGCTCAGAAGTGAGTGTTATATGCCATTATGAAGCTAGATGACAAGATATTTTTTCCTACCAGTTTTCTCAATTCCCACCTGAATCGGTTTGGCTGGCTCTGTTATGCCTTGGAAATGATGTCAATACAATTCTGAGACTGCTGCTAGGGAGCACAAAACATTATAGGTCCTATATAAACAAAGACTTTTTTATCTTTCATTTGACAATAGGATTTTTTTTCTCTATTCCCTTTTTAAGATTATCTACCAGAGTCTGATAATATTAATCCGCATTTACACTGAATAGGACAACTAATCAAAAATATAAGGATTCAACTTGAGTATCTTTGGTTTACACATGCCAAATAATTAGTTTGCCTAAACTCATAAATTGTGAGTTGCTGAGATATACGACATTAATGTAATTCTGAAACTAAACCAATTCTTGAAAAAAAAAATTTCCTTCCTAAACTTAATTTCTTATAAAAACTTTTAAAAAATAATCTTTTGATTACCTTGAAGCTGGAAATAGAAGTATTTTTGTGTGCACTTTTAAGAGTCTGATTAACCCATTTAATAATAATGTCATCATTTACTTTTTCTCCCTCTCCAAGATCTGATAACACATTCAATGTGTACCTGCAAAAGAAAAAATGTATATTTGAGACTGAGGGAGGTAAAATTTGCTCTCATATCATTTATATCAATATTTAGATGAATATTTAAGAAATATTTCAGCTCTAATAAATATTTTTACTTTTAATCTGGTATTTGCACTTGGTTACACTCCATAGGTCCAAAGGTCACTAAACAGAAAAAAAAATACTATATGATATTTTTAAAAATTAAAACTGCTTACAAAGCAGTTTATAAGAGGCATTACTAAAAGTGATTGTGTTTCCAGAGTTTGACTCATTTTTAAAATAAAATATAATTTACCAAAATATGTACTCAAGAGTAAATCATTTAAAAATTAATATATTTTGCCATATTAATCTCTTCTGTATTCATTAGTTTTCTTAAATAGCTAAAATTTTAGTTCAGATACTTATTGAAGGAAACAGTGTTGCTATAAACACATCAGCCCTTACCTTCTCATCAGCTGCCATACCAACGCCAGAGTAAGTGTTGAATTCCCTTCATTTAGATCCTGCCCAGCAATACCAACCAAAGAGAATTTGGCCTTATTCTTCCCAAGTTCCACTGCATAGTTACAGTTTTCAATCTATGAATAATAAATAAAAGTTAGGGTATAACATCAAATTTTTAAAAAATCCCCTGAATTTACCAGCTTAGTCCAGCCACCTGAAAAACAAATATAACCCTTTAACTCTATATGACAGAATTTCAGTTCATAATAGTAAACCAGTGAAAGCAAGGAAATATTCATTCCCATTTTATAACTGAAGATATCAAAGCACTGAGGGGTTAAGCAGAGGACAGATAAGAACTGGCTGGAAAGATCTGAGGAATCAAGTGTCCACAGGGGGCTGAATTAGATCATCTTTAAGATCCCTCCTATACTAAAAGTCTTGATTGTGTAACTTATCTAAGATTACTCAGCTTATTAGTGGCAAATCTGAAACTAAAATCTAAGTTTCCTGTTTCTGAACAGATGTAATAAATATTGTTTTGTCTAAATTTAAACTTAAGGAGTAGAAAAGAAATAAACTTTCATTAAAAATCTAACTTCATCCACATATTCTTTTTCCAGATCCTATTCATCATATGAAATTCAGCTTTTGGCTCACTTTCTTCAACAAAGGCTTATTATTAATTGCCAGCTTATAATGATTTATCCCTTGCTTGAACTTCAGTAATGCTTGTTTTGTAGTGTTTATGTACAATCTTCTACTTATACTTAGCAAGTTGTGTACCTTCTTTTGCCAACCATAGTATAAACTAAGCTCCTTTTAAAGGGCAAAGACTTATAACATGCACAAATCTATATCACACTCTCCCCACCTCCAGCCCAGGACCAGAGTGATGCCCTGCCTACATTAAGAATCTGATGAATGAACACGAAGTACATTATTTTTTCCCACTTACCTACTTCTTTCCAGTGATATAAGTCCAGTTAAATACTTTCTTTAGAGACCTGTCTTGTATACCCTGGCCAATCATCTCTAATCATTAGTGGCAGTTTGAGATTATTTTATGAATCCCAAAAAGAGAAAGATTATGTTTGTAAACTAATCTATTCCTCTGGGTGTGATACTCTTTGATTGTATTAAATTCAGTGAGGGGCCTCTGATTAAGTTTACTTAAAATCAATTTAGGGCTTCTGTTTGGGCTATGTCAGTAAGGAGTAAATCAGGTTGTGTTCCTGCCCCCTTGGTGGGCTGATATAAGTGGACACTCACTCCAGAAAACACACTAGAAGAGAAGAGAACTTTGTCATTCTGATCCTGCATGTGACAGAAAGAAGGTTCAAACAGCTAAGGCCCAGGGGAGAGATGAGTCATTTGTCTGATAGTTTACAGCTGACCTTGGAAAGAGAGCAGAGACTGATCTAGAAGGCCTGGAAAGTAATGAGCCCTATGCCAGGAGAGAGAGGAAGCCCTGGGAGACAAGCCCTATGCCAGGCTGCTGCTGAGAGTGAGGAAGCCCAGAGGGGAGAGATCAGCAACCATCTTGCTTCAACATGTGGCAACTGACTTTGGTGAGAAAGCAACCTTGAGTTGGACTCTTTAGGGCCTTGTAACTGAAAGTTTTTACCCCAAATAAATACCCTTTATAAAAGCCAACAGATTTCTGGTACTTTGCATCGGTACCCCTTTGGCAGACTAATAAATCATCTAATACTACACTTCTCATATCAGAACTTATATATAAAAATTCTTATGTATTTGAGGCTTTTTTTTTCTCCAGTGAAATTAATAAGCTCTGATAATCATGCAATATCACCAGTATTAAAACATGCTTAAGAATACTTGTTAGAATAAAATAAGCATTTAGTCAAGGAAAATAGTATGTATAACTGGTTTCTCCTATTTTTTCCAAGTTATGGCCCCTTTACAAAACAATTCAACCTAAAACACAAATATATTTTCTCCAAAATAAGGAAATGTATGTAGGAAGGTGAGAAAGAGACTCTAACAGAATTTGCATAAATGGATGCTGTTCCTTAAAAATGAGAATCCAAATCCCCAAACTTCAATTTGTTATAAATAAAAATGCAAGACAATCTTTTGAACCTGTTGTAACATTTGGCTTGTTCTCTCATTTAGTAAGTTAAATAAAATCTTTGATGTGCTCATTTTTTTAAAAAATGCAAGGAGATAATATTACAAAATTCTTTCTTTTTTTATTAGTAGCCATATTATATGTTTAGCCAGCTTAACAGAAATGTATGCTTTAGACACGTATAGTGTTGAAAAATGGAGTCAATTCCTAATTCATGTGTGAACAGGACAGATGGAAGCCAGCATGTTTTCCACTGACACCCATTTAAACGGGAGAATTTTCCAGCAGATTGTAATAATCACTTAGGTGTAAAATGTGTTCCAGTGAAGGGTCACCTCTTTTTACAGATATTTGACCAACATTTCTGAGGCATGATGGTGAGAAAGGAACCCAGGTTTGCTAGTCAAGGGGCCTAAGATAATCAGCATGAAAGTGATGCCAGCATTTGGGAAAAGATATGTTCTATTTTGTGGCAACATTTGGTTAAAATATGGCAGAACAATTCTGAGATATGGAGAGGTACCAAACTACAGAAGGGATCAGAAATTGGGTTCCTAGAGGTAAGCCATGTTTGTGGTAGTACTTAAAACCCTAAAAATGAATCTGTTCCCTGAAGGATGTGATTAGAGAAAGTTAAGCATGTTTGACCAAGACTTGGGCGTTGGGAGTTCCTAAAGTTGCTGGGCGAAAGATGAAAAACCTGTGAAAGAGGTAAGAATAGGGACAAAGAAAATAAGACAAGATTGAAGAGTGCAGTCTAACAGAGTTAGCGGAAGAAATAATTACCAAGCACTTCTAATGCTTTGGACAAAAGTGAAGATTAGATCATTTGGATAATGAGAAGAGTTACATTGTGGGACAAAGTGTTCCAAGTTAAAAAGAAATAGTTAAGAAAGACTATTTTAATGGTGCAGCTTTGAGAACTTTACAAATGAAGCAGAGTGATATCTGCTGATGATTGCTCAAAGTCCATAAAAATCTCTGATACCATATTATGAAAGTACTGCTTACTTCAGTTTTTAAACATCTTGAATTTATTTCCAGGCTTTTATGCTTCATTCTACAAATAGCTAGTATTTGTTATAAGGAAGAATTCTGCATATGATTCATTTGTGGCATTTTAAAATTAATTTAAAAATCTGAGGTACAACAGATGGTTCAATTTCTATTTTCCTGTTATATTTTGCACCTAAAATTTTGAAGACAAGAACTTACATGAAATTAGTCAACAAAATTTTCTGAAATTCACTTCCATCAGGATTACAGGCTAATCAAATCAAATTTTAAAAATTCAGGCAGTCCAACCACAAGAAGTGCTGAAAAAATGATGAATATTAATCTCTTGCAATTTATATCATCTAAATATTTTTAATATTATGATGTTTCCTTTTCGTCTTTCTTTTTTAAAAATTGCTTTATTATCACTAACTTAATAAATACATGTTTATTCTAGAGATCTGTAAGAATGTTAGTCTTTTTTGAATATGTGTATGTTTAAACAAATCAGATTCATATTATTTATGTATAAATATAAATAATTTTGTATCCTGCTCCTTTCCACGTCACTATTACTACAACACTATTTTTAATGGCACAATTTATTTCCTCTTATAAGTGTAGCATAGTCTATAAATCCTTATTATTGAACTAGTTATTTCTCAATTTTTGCTCTATAAACATTGCTATATGATTAGCATTTTGGCACACAACTTCTTGTCTGAGGTTCTGATTATTTCATCCAAATAGATTACAGAAAAATTATTAGGTCAAAGGACTTTTTGAAACTTACCGATACGCATCACCAAACTCATTCTAAACAGGCTATATGAATTAACACTTCCTCTCATGCTGGATGCAGTGCATATTTCATTGCACCTTTACTAAACACTGATTATTATTAAAGAAAGTTTTGTATATTTAACCAATCAAAATGGTTTCTTATTTTAAATTGCATTTCTTTATCGTGGGTGAAAGTTTTTGATATGCATATTATCATCACTATTTCTTTTTCTATGAATTGTTCACTCTTGTTGCTTCCCCATTTTGCTATTATACTTTTAGTTACAGCAATTTGAGTTTTAATAATTAATTTGTATGAACTATTTATATATTCAGAATATGAGCTATTTATATTTGCTGTAAATATTGTTTCCAAGTTTATTGTTTGCTTGTTAATAATGTTTATGATTTTTATTTTAGAATATAGAAGTTTTAAATTTATATGTAATCTGGTATATCAAAAATTTCTTTGTAATATTATCATTTCAAGAGTAGATAATCATTCACTTTTGTTTTCTTCAAAGTTTTATTTATTACATTTAACTCTTTAAGCCCTTACCTTTAATCCATTTGGAATTTGTTTCGGTGGGTAGTATATGGTGCAGATCACCCTTTTTCTCCCCAAATAGTAACCAGTTGTGCCAACATCATTTTTAGATGACCCTTACTTTCTCTACTGAATTTAGCATCCACCTTATCATGTCTTAAGTTATTATATTTTAGGATAAGTTTGTAGGCTATCCTATTCCATTCAATTCCTATATCCATATTAAACTGTTTCAATTACTGTAGCTATAAAATTTTTATATATATTTTTTAACAATCCCTCCCTTAACATCCTTGGAAAATGTTCTTGATTATTCAGGCTTGTTTCTTCTCCCATTGGAACTTTAGAATCATTTTATGTAAGTCCTGTCCCCCAACACACACATATATGTACTTCGCCAAGACTTACTGGAATTTTAACTGGAATAACTTTTCCACCTATAAATTACTTGGGGAAAATTTAATATCTTTAAGATATTTAGTCTTTCTATCCAGGAATATGGTTATATTTCCCATTTATTCATGTGAAAATGCAGATTGACTTCATAGTAGCTATATAGATAAGGTATGGAAAATTGAGTCCATTAATTTCTTTTGTATAAATTCTTCACATCATTTTAAATGAACGTATAAAGTTAAATCAAAGTATAAAGATTAAAAAGTCCTTCATACTTTTACTTTAAAAAGCAAATGAAATAGTAGAAAGGAAAACCAAAAGCAAAAGCAAAAGCTAAACATTTAAGAGGCGATTCAGTGGAAGAAACACGAACACCAAGGATAACACAGATCCCTTGTTTGAGGAAGGAGAAGACTGGAGAAGGGAATTTCTCTATATATTATCTGCCAGATTATTTTCCTATCAGGTGGAATCAAGTCACTGCTCTTCTCAGAAATATTTAATATTGTTTATAGTTCAAAACCCAAGCTCTTTAATCTGATACTAAGGCTCTCATCATATGGCTCCAATCCAAATTTTTAATTAGCATTCACTGTTTTCCTATCAGAATCCCCTGCTATTGCCAAACTATTCTCCTCAATTCCCAGAAACACACTTTAGACTTTCCTACAATCATACCTTTTCCTAAATTCCCAGCCTCCTCTCTAGTCCCCTTCTTAGGAAATTCTATCTATTTCTTAAGGTCTAACTCAAATGCCTCTTCCTCCATGAAGCCTTTCAAGGTAAGTGCAGCCTATGATCTTTTATTCCTCAGAACCTCAAAATATTCACTTTTGCTTCCAATATAGAAGCTGTTTGAACTACAACCTGCTAGAGACAAAAGGAGTTATATAAAGTGTCTGACTGGGGGGACTGCCTTCATTTTTCCAAACATTTGTTAAAGCAAATGTGAAAAAAAAGGCTATCCAGCTGAACACATTTTGGTTGGAATAAGAATTGTGGGGACAGACCATACTTTACCAAGCTCTATGAAACTAAATCCTCTGTTTAATATCAGAACAATAACAACATATCCTTGGCCATTATTCCACTTACCTTCTTCATGTTCCCTCCGAGAGCAGGATAAGGAGGTTTGTTGACGTGACTCCAATTGACTGGCACTCGGATCATTTCATAGAGCTGAAAGATCACTAAAGCATCTGCAAGGTCACTAGAAATGGGAAGGGAAAGCAAATGAAGGAGCAGAAAATATTGGTACTACCTTATTTTATTTAGCACACTGGAGAGGGGCTTATGCCTTTAAAAATATAGCAGGACCATTTAATGCTTAAAGAATTCAGGACATTTCATTTGACCAAGAACCTTCAATCTAGGAATTGCTCCAAAAGTTTTTCGGAAATGTTTACAAAGATATATGCACAAGGACATTCACTGTCACACTATTTATCAAATTTGGACTTGGCAGGAGGAGAATGTTGAATTAACTATCTATATTATGGACTCCTGGGGCCACCAGGAGACAAAAAAAGGTAGATCTGTATGTACTGACAGAAAAACTTTCCAAGATATATTAAGTTTCAAAAAGCAAGTGGCAGGTACAACTGCATATAGTTTGAACCCATTTATTAAACAAATTTAAAAGACAAATATATTTTAATACCTATATGTGGTAAGGACTGTTAATAGTGATTACCTCTACACAGGGTCAAATGAGTATAGGAGAGGTATGGGCAAGATTATCAGAGTTTATTTTATTCTAATAGTTATGTACTTCCTGAAACTTGTACAGTGAGAATATGTTCATGTGCACTCATGCATTGAGTTTTCTAACTTTTTAAAAATAATTACTACTAAGTAGGGATCTGTTCATATTAAATAATGAAGGGAAGAATTTATGAGCAAGTAGGAGCTCTTAAAGTAAAAATATTTCTGCTTTGGATTTAGAAAAATATATTCTTTTGAGAAGCTCAAAGTGTGTCCTTAGAGTCTGTTCTCAATTCTGTGTGCTAAGGGCATAAAGAAAATACTCATTGCTTTTAAAATTGCTAGCTCTGTGATACACTATGTGGCTTCCTCCCTTCCCCAACAAACTGCCCACTGAATTATGTTTTGCCAAATTTCATATTAAAGTTATTTTGCATTCTCTGAGAACACACCAAATGGCAGTAAAGAGGAGTGGCCCTGTACTAGGTGA